>CANYCX010811231.1:0-19887 GCA_948193385.1 Breynia disticha f. nivosa
AGTAAAATATCAAATAAATTTATTCAACAATCTATTTATTAAATCTTAACATATTTATCAATTCAAATATTAATTCAAATATTAGCACATTATCAAAACATAATTTAAATACTAAATATATATAATATTTAGTACAACACATGTTACCTGGGTTTGGGTTATATGAACACAGCTCGTGTTTGTTGTGGCACGACGTGTCAACTGGGATAGCTGTTGAGCACGCCTTCCTGTTCATCCAGCACGACCTCGTGTTGTTCTCCTGCACTTCATTTATTCAATATTCTAATTTCACTACTGAGTATTTGTGAATACTCACTTGTTTGAATGTTGAATTGTGGTGTTGATCATAGATAGCTGCTTTTAGACTTGCGAGCTGTTAATTAGAGGCATATCGAGATTTTGTACGAGGTTCAACTCCGATGTTTATTTCAGCTTTTTTTTTGTACAAATTTGTACATATATGTATATATGATACTTTGCTTCTGCTGATTTATGTGTTAATTTTGTTAAAATGTATTTTGGCCCGAGATCAGGGTATTACAATGTATGAGATTTTATCTATATTTATATATAAGTTATCTTTTCTATCTTTGTTTTTATATTATTTAAATGGGGCACAAATTTGGGGATATTTGAGTTTTAAATTTGAGCTCCACACTTTCTATGCTGCCATGTTAGAGTGGGGGTAGATCAGTGTCATGGTTAGCACGTTAATTGTAGGTTTGGAGTTAACATTGGTCTGTAATGGGAAGTGCCCTGGCATAAAAGTGCTAGTCCCATTGAAATGATTGGATGGATTCCTACCTAAGTAGCCTAGTCTTTGACAAAGAGAAAATTGGATCTCGGTCCTAGAAAATGAATCACTAATAAGTGGATTATTTAAAGGGATATTACTTCATTGTTGAGTAGGAGATCTTTGATTAAAGACATCGTAACTGAAATTTTTTATTTTTCTTTACAAAAAATGAATCGAAACCCAAACAACTCAAAATTTTCTCTACGCTCTATCCTTGTAAAGGATAAGCTGAATGGATCCAATTTTCTAGATTGGGCTCTAAACCTGCAGATTATTCTGAGGTAAGAGAACAAGTTAGAAGTTTTGAATACCACTCTTCTGGCTGAACGAGCAAAAAATACCACTGTTGTCGTTCGAGAATCTTTCCAAAGAAAGAAGAGGAATTCAAACGACATCACCTATTTGATGTTGGCTACCATGATCCCTGAGCTACAAAAACAATTCATGGATCAAGATGCGTACCACATCATGAACGCTCTCAAAGAAATGTTCCAAGAGAAGGCCCGTCATGAGAGGTATTTGACATTGAAGGAATTGACCTTGTGTAAGATGGCTCCTAGAGAATAAGTTAGTCCTTGTGTGCTCAAGATGAAAGAGATGCTCTTGAGAGGCTTGGAACAGGGTTGAAATAGGAGTTTGGCATTGATTTAGTCGTTGGCTCCTTACCATCTAGTTATGACCAAATGGTGTTTAAGTATTATATGCAAAGAGTGGATAAAACCATGACAGAGTTGAACAGAATTCTTAAGACTACTGAACAGAGTTTTAAGAAGCCACAACCTACTTTTCTGGTTTAGAAAGGCGCCTAGAAGGACGTTAAGAAGGACAATAAGAAGAGAAAGGGCAAGGAAAAGATGCCTCTAAAGCCAAAGGCGGCTAGGTTTAAGCCCAAGGTGGTTCCTAAGCCCCATCCTTTGGACTTATGTCACCAATTCTTTAAGAAGGGCCATTAGAAGAGACATTGCCCAAAGCTATTAGGAGAGAAGAAGAAGAAGGGTGTTGATAGAGCATCTACTTCAGGAATCTATATTATAGAAATAATCTCTCTATTTCAACATCGTCAGTATTGGATACAAGATGTGGTTCTCACATTTGTTGCAATGTGCAGGGGCTGAGAAATAGGAGGGTGCTTTCTCAAGGAGAGGTTGATCTCTAAGTAAAAAATGGAGCTAGAGTTACTGCCATAGAGATATGAAACTTACTTTTATATTTGCCTACAGACTTAGAATTAAAACTTTTCAACTACTTTTATGTATCTGCAATGAGTAGGAATGCTATTTTATTTTCAGCTTATTGGTAATAATGTTATGAATATACATCATGGAAATGTTTATTATGGATGTGCATCCGTGTTTAACAGTTTATATATCCTAGACTTTCCAAGTCGTGAGCCTATTTACAATGTAGAAAATAAGAAAGATAAGTCCGATGAAGTTAATCTTTCTTACTTTCGGCATTGTCGTTTAGGACATGCAAGTGAGAAACGCTTACAAAGACTCCATAAATATGGAGCTCTTGGGTCTTTTGATTAGAAATCATTAGACACTTATGAATCATGTATTCGTAAGAAAATGACAAAGAATCCTTTCAACAAGAAAGGAAAAAGAACTAGTGGACTATTGGATCTAATTCACTTGGATATGTGTGGACCATTAAGTACACAAGCCAGAGGTGGTTATACCTACTTCACCACGTTCATTGATGATTATAGCTAGTATGGTTATATCTATTTAATGAGACATAAATTCGAAACCTTTCAAAGGTTTAAGGATTTTTAAAATGAAGTAAAAAACCAATTAGGCAGACATATTATAGCCATTTGATCAGATTGAGGTGCGAGTATATGAGCCTAGGTTTTGACCAATATCTGTGACATTATGGTATAATACCATAACTCACACCTCTGAAAACACCTCAGTGGAATGGTGTGTCCAAAAGGAGGAACCGAACCCTGTTAGACATGTTTAGGTTAATGATGAGTCAAACTGTCTCCCAATATCATTTTGGGGCTATGCCTTAGAGACTACTGCGGCTTTTCTACTGAACAGGTCTCCAAATGAAGCAGAAAAAAAGATACCATATGAGATATGGACTTGGAAAAAATCCAACTTTCTTTTCGAAGGATATGAGGATGCAAAGCGCATGTTAAAAGGTTAACATTGGATGAGCTTTCATCCAAGATAGACTAATACTTATTTATGGGGTATCCTAAAGAGACTAAGGGATACTATTTCTACAATCTTAGAGAGAACAAAGTGTTTGTTGCTCAAACTGTTGTGTTTCTATAGAAAGAATTTACTCTTAATAGAAATAGTAGGAGTAGTGTGCAAATTGAAGTTGTGCAAGAGGGTGTAGATACACAGATTCCTATAGAGGATAGTGAGGAGATGGACTCAACTCCATAAGACGCTATGGAACAAGAGCCCATTATAAAAGTACCTAGAAGATCAAGTAGGATATGTTAGGAATCCAAAAGGTGCATCTTCATTGTAACTGATGAACATGCTATCACGATTGTTGATCATGATGAACTTGCTTCTTACCAAGAAGCCATGGAAAATGGTAATTCAGAAAAATGGCAAGAGGCTATGAAATCTAGAATGCAATAAATGTACGATAATCAAGTTTAGGACTTAATTGATCCACCATAAGGTACTAAGGTAATTGAATGCAAGTGGATCTTCAAAGAGAAGGCGGGAGGTATCTTCAAAGGTAGACTAGTAGCGAAAGGTTTCAAACTGTTGGACCAATGGTGGTGAATATTACGTCCTTCTTATGTTTTGATAATGTTTTGAAATGATGGACTTCATAAAATTGTTGACAGGCTTAAGAGACAGGTTTATGTTTTATATGAAATGAGAAAGAACTGACCTACTGGCCCAATCTACTTGTGGACTCAAAACTAGTTGACCAACAGATATTTGAGTCGACCAAAATATGGTTACAGGTTGTTAAAGTTCAAACATAACGAACACTTGCAACTTGTAGTATGTTAGTCGACTAAACTTGTTTTGGTCGAGTAACTTGAGTGTGGTTTCCCAAGGAGCAATTATTACGTAGGTTGTAGGACAACCATGTGACAACGAGATTCAAAATTTAAACTGTTAAAGTGTAGGGTTCCTTTAGTCGACTAATATAAATTTTTAGTCGACCAATTTTCTTGACATGCAAGGCCAAAAGTTTTTGCAAAGTTTTCACCTCGAGCAAAGAAAAAGTTAGTCGACTAATAGTCACAACTAGTCAACCAGTACTTAAGTTAGTCGATTAAGGAGCTGGGAGACAAAATGGGTTCAGGCTACTGGAATGTTGTCACCTCGAGTAATTGAAAAATTAGTCGAGTAAGATGAAAAAGATTAGTCGAGCAGTGAAGGTTTCGTCAACTAAAATTATCCTGGCAGTAACTCTCTACATTCTTGAAGTCAGCTACTTTGACTCAAAAAGGTAACTTTGTGTAGGTTTTTTTTAAAAAGACTATATAAGCACTCTTTTACTGAAGAGAAAAAACCATATACTACAAGCCTTCAAGCAAACAATAAAATTCTCTCAAGATTTGTTACTTATCCAATTGGTATAGTAATCCTTGTTCATCATTCTTGTAATTGCACAACTTGTTCTAAATCAGTGAGTGTGCTAGCATAGCTTAATATTTTGTAAGGAGGGACTTGAGCCAAAAATCAAGTTGAAAGTGTAAGGTAGCTTGTGCTAGAAATCAAGCGTGTAAGAAGTTCTCACTTAGCTCAAAAGTGAAGCAATAGAGAAGTCTTTTCCAAAATACTAAGTAGGAAGCTTAGGTAGTGTCCATAAGTGTTAGGGCGAAACCACTCTATATTGTGTGTTTCTTTTTGTACTTATTATTTTTGTAAAAATTTTTAAATTCGTGTCTAGCTCTCTTCAAACCCCCTTCTAGAGCTAGAGTTAGTCTAACAATTGGTATCAAAAAGGGTCTCAACATAAAAGCTTAACATCCTTGAGTGATCCAAAGAAATGGCTCAATCCTACGTTGCAGACTTTGGCGTCAATCCGAACTATTCTCCATTGTTCAATGACACAAACTATTCTTCCTGGAAGAATCACATAAAAATTCATATCATATATGAAGGTATGAAGTTTTAGAAGGTAATCATTCATGGTCCCTTTATTCCTAAGAAAGAAAATGGTGATTTGATGGATGAACTAGAGTGTAGTGATAACGATTGGGATAAAGTATATAAATGCTAAGGCTATGAAGTTGATCTTAGGTGCTCTTTCGGTTGATGAAAAGAATAGGATGGGCTATTGTACTAGTTCCAAGGATATGTGGGAAAGGCTTAGGGTGTCATATGAGGGCACCAACCATGTTTGGGAGACTAAGATAAACATGTTGCTCTATGAATACAAAATGTTCACAATGAAGGATTGAGAATCAACTAACTCAATGCTTGATCATTTCGGCGAGATCATCAATGGGTTAAGAAGTCTAGGGAAACCAATGGAAGATAATGAGCAATTCAAAAAGATTTTGAGGTCATTACCAAGAGAATGAGATTCCCAAGTGACGGCGATCATGGAGTCAAAAGATCTTAATACACTGGGCTTCATTGCCATTGTCTGCTCCTTGATCAATTATGAGATTATTTTGAAATCTCGAAGGGGAAGGTCTAGACCCAAGGAGAAAACCATCGCGGTGAAAGCTAGCCTTCCATAAAGCATTGAGACTGATGTTGAATGCATTTAATGGGAAGAGGATTATAAGGAAATGGCACTTTACGAAAAAAACTTTAAGAAGTTCAAGAATTTAATGAATTCTAGAAGAAAGGAGCTACGAGGAAATGATCGAACGAGAGGAGGATTTGGTGACCGAAGAAAGATTGGTGAAGATAGGAAAGGAAGCTCTAATGATGAAAGGTGCTTCAAGTGTGGAAAGAAGGGTTGCCAAGGAGTGCCAAAACAACAACTCTTTCTTGAGACCTCAAGGCTACAATGACAAAGGAAAAAGAAAGCTCTCATTACAAGTTGGAGTGATGAGGACGATGATGAACAAGCCTATGAGGAAAATAACTTGGCTCTCATGGCACAAAGCTCCTTGTCTAGCGATAATGAGGATGAGGTAACACATTAAATCTTTGATGACTTGAATATTGATGATGATGATTTGCTTGACAATGATTTGAATGATGGATATGTGACCTTGCAAAGTGATTTAGAAAAGATTTTAAAATTGAACAAATCACTTAAATCAACGAATAAGAAAATTGCTAATGAGATTGATTTGTTAAATGAAAAAGTGAATGATTTAAGCATGCCTTGCGATTGTGTTGAGTTATCTCATGCTAGAATTGATATGCATGATGAATGTTTGAAGAAGCGAAATGAATTGTCTAGTGAAATTGATAGACGTAGGAAAGAATTCTCATATGTAGTCAGTAAGTTCATTAGTGGAAATGAGAAGTTCGAGCAATTATTATCATTACAAAAGGTATTCTATATCAAAGAATGGATTGGGTTGTGATCTTTTTGAAAGGGACTCATCGTTAATAAATAAATTTACTAAAGAAGGAGAAACTTGTTCAAATGTTTCTACATTGCCATCATACACTAGGTGTTTAAAGGTAGGACATGTTGCACATAATTGCACTAGCTTAAGGAGATGCATCAAAGTTAAGAAAATGTGGATTGTTAAAGGCACATTCGTTCCTAATATGGTGTTTTGTACTAACCACAAAGGACCCAAAGTTGCTTGGGTACCAATGAAGTTGAAAGTAATTCATTTTTTAGGCACCTCAAAGAAGGATTATTCCAACTAGTTTGTGGTATGTCGATAGCGGAAGCTCAAAACACATGAGCGAAGACGTGAATCAAATTGAGGAGAAGAAATTGAAGGAACAAGGTTTTGTCACTTATGCTGACAACAACAAAAGTAAAATGATTGGTATTGGAAAAGAGGGTAAGGAACCTTTACCGACCATTGCAAATATTTTATTAGTTGAGGGTTTGAAGCATAACTTACTTAGTGTGTCTCAAATATATGACATGGATTTTGATGTAAAGTTTGTGTCATCACTTTGTTTTGTTTCTAAGAATGACAAAGTTACGTTCATTGCCTTGAGGCATGGAAACATGTATGTGGTAAATTTGCATGATGCAATTTTAATGAAAAATGTTTGATAACCTTGGATGAAAATGCATTTTTATGACATAGGAAGTTAGGACATACACCATTGCCTTTGATCTCTAAACTGGCTAAAAAAGATTTTGTGAGAGGCTTGCCTAAGATTAAATTCTCTAATGAACATTTGTGTGAACCATGCATAAAGACTAAACACGTTAGAGGATCTTTTAAAGTTAAAAAGGAAGTATGCACTAATAGGGTTCTTGAATTGATTCACATGGATTTGAGAGGTCCATCTAGGCATGCTAGCTTGAATGGTAGATTCTATGCTCTTGTGATAGTTGATGAATTTTTTAGATTCACTTGGATTCGATTTCTTGTCCATAAAAGTGATGCTTTTAACGAGTTTGCTAAGTGGTGTAAGTTGGTACAAAATGAGAAAAACTTGATCATCATTGCCATTAGAACTGACCACGGTGGAGAGTTTGAATGTGAGCCATTCGAGCGATTGTGTGACAAGTATGGTGTAGAACACAATTTCTCATCTTTTAGGACACCTCAACAAAACGAAGTGGTGGAACAAAAGAATAGGACCCTTGAAGAGATGTCTAGGACTATGATGAATGAATATAATCTTCCCAAGTCATTTTGGGCGGAGGTGATGACCACCGCATGCTACTTGATTAATTGGGTACATCTTAGAGGAGATAAGTTGAAGACATAGTATGAGCTTTATAAGGGTAAGAAGCCTAACATTTCCTATTTTCATCATTTTGGTTGTAAGGTCTATATTCATAACAATGGCAAAGACAACCTAAGTAAATTTGATGCTAAGTTGGATATAGGCTTATTTTTAGGTTATTTATTGTTAAGCAAGACCTATAGGGTATATAATAATAGAACAAAAACAGTGGAGGAGAGTATTCATGTGAAATTTGATCATGTGCTTCACCCCCAAGAATGGTAGTTGGTTTTGGTGATGTAGGTACCAAGGAAGCTGAAGATGAATCTCATGTTATTTAAAAGAAGCTTGATGTAGTTGATATCAAAGATGAGGCAAGCCATGATCCTTGCATCTCAAAATCATGGGCGAATGTAAAAGATCATCTAATGGACCAAGTGATTAGTGATGTGAAGGATAGGGTGAGGACAAGGAGGGAACTCAACGATGTTATGAATAAGTCTACTTTTGTTTCCCTCATTGACCCCAAAAATATCAAGGAGGCACTTCCGAATGAACATTAGGTGATGGCAATGTAAGAGGAGCTAAACCAATTCAAGTGGAATGAAGTATGAGAAATGGTTCCTCCACTAAAAGACAAGACAATTATTAGAGTCAAGTGGGTGAATAAGATAAAGTATGACAAACATGGAGAGCCAGTGAAGAACAAGTCCAGATTGGTAGCTCAAGGTTTCTACCAAGAAGAATGACTTGACTATGAAGAAAACTTTGCACCAGTTGCAAGACTTGAAGCAACTAGATTATTGTGTGCTTTTACTTCCCACAAAGGAGTCAAACTTCAACAAATGGATATAAAGAGTGCTTTTCTAAATGGTTATATTTAAGAACCAGTTTATGTGAAGCAACCACCCGAGTTCGAGGATCATAAGTATTCGGATCATGTGTACAAGCTGAAGAAGGCACTCTATGGCTTGAAGCAAGCCTCATGGGCATGGTATGAAAGGTTGAGTAACTTTCTTCATCAACATGGGTATAGTAGAGGTAAAGTGGATAATACTCTTTTTATTAGAAAAGTAGACAATGAGATGTTGATTTGTTAAATTTATGTTGATGATATAGTGTTTGGTGCTACTAATTCTTCTTTGTACAAAGAGTTTAGTGATTCGATGCAAGGTGAGTTCGAGATGAGTATGATGGGGGAGCTTAAATTCTTCCCTGGAGTCCAAATCAAGCAATTAGAGAATGAAAGTTTTATTCATCAAAGTAAATACACCAAGGAGCTCTTGAAGAAGTTCAACATGGAAGGGTGTAAGAGTTTAAAAACTCCAATGACATCAAACCTTAAGCTCAAAAAGCATGAGGAGGAAGAAGATGTAGACCAAAAGCTATATAGAGGTATGATCGGATCCTTACTTTTCTTAACTGCTTCTAGGTTGGATATCATGTTTGCCACATGTTTGTGTGCTAGATTTCAATCTTGTCTTAAGACCTCTCATCTTGTTGCATGCAAAAGGATTTTTAGATATTTGAGTGATACAATTGAACATGATTTATGGTATCAAAATGTGGTAATTTTGACTTGTATGCATATAGTGATGCGGATCATGATGGATGTAGAATTGATAGAAAAAGCACTAGTGGTTTATGTAATTTTCTAGGTTCATCTATAATTTCTTGGGCAAGTAAGAAACAAGTGAGTGTAGCAATTTCTACAGCTGAATCCGAATATGTAGCCGCAGGAAGTGCTTGTGCTCAAGTCCTTTGGATTAAGCATCAATTGAATGATTATAGCATTAGTGTGTTTAATGTGCCTATTTATTATGACAATACAAGTGCAATTAGCTTAAGTAAAAACCCAATTTTGCATAGTAGGACTAAGCACATTGAAATTAGACATCATTTTCTTCGTGATCATTATTTGAAATGTGACATTTGTTTGAAATATGTGTCTACATTAGATCAATTGGCTGATATTCTAACAAAACCACTTAAGGATGATTTGTTTAATGACATTAAGCTAAGAATTGGTATGTGTGATTTGAATGCCTTGTGTCATTGATATATCTTCTTTATATCGCAATGCATACATTCTTGCATACATTGCCACATCAAAATGTTTCTGTGATACACTCCTTGCTTTTTCCACCAAGTCATCTACGTGCATCATCTAAGAATTTCTACCCAGAATCATGGTTGGTTAATCAGTCACGGTTAAAAGTTATTTTGGTCGAGTAAATTAAGATTGGTCGAGCTGAATTGACAAATAGAAGGTTCAAGGGAGTTTTCTATAGAGTTGGTCTAGTAATTAATATTTTGGTCGAGTACAGATTGAACTAGTCAAGGTGATTTTAATACAAAAGGTTTTTGAAGAATTCACAGTTGTGTTAGTCGAGCAACATTCTTACTGGTTGGGTGACGTGGAATCTAGTTGAGTAAAATTTCCCTTGGTCGAGTAAAAGGATTCTTGGTCGACTAATCTATAAATTATTTAAGGTGAATTTTAGTTAGAATCTATTATGTCTGCACGGTAGCATTTTAGTCAACTAACAAAGAAGTTAGTCGAGTAACTTGAGTTCCAGACTCTTAAAACCCTCGATAGTTCTCACTTTTCTTCAAACCTAACCCTTACAATTCATCTTCTTCACTTGACTACCTCTCACCATCTCATACCCCCACCTCAAGACCTCTTTAAACTCCCCAAAAACATAAAACCCACTCATCCCTCAACTAATCTTACCTTGTTTCCTTCCTTATGTCTCTGAATATCTCTCACATTGTCATCAAAACTATAACTTTCAAACTTTTTCATCTCTCTCAAATCTATCAAATGGATAGAACTAAAGGGAAGCAAACTGTGCAAGAAAATGATTCTTCACCTCCTCCTCCTCCTCCACAATGCCCAAAGAAACGCAAATCAATTCCCAATCGCTGCCATAGCACCTCCTCACATGGTGGGACCACTTCTGAGCATGTGGTAGTAAATCCTCGATTCTGAGATGAGAAAGCTCAAGAGCTTTACAACAAGTAAATAATATCATAATCTCTTACACCGTCTATGACTTTGTAATGGGACAACTTGCTTGGGTCTGAATATGGTGAATTGTTTGAGATATTTATAGCTAAGAGCATTTTTATTGTGATTGGGTACACGAATGAAATTTTTTAGGAGCTTGTTAAGGAATTCTATGCAAATTTAACTATTACTAGAGGTGAGCAAAATGAGTTCATTGTGAATAGTAAAGTTAAATAACAAGATATTGAAATTACTGAATCTAATCTGTGTGGTTGGTTTGAGATGCATGCTGATGGAATTAGAATTGGCTTTGATATTGAGGGTGATTCTAGTGATGTTGAAGAAAGGTCTTTCAATATGAATGAAGGATATGACATGTCAAAAAAACTAACTGTTGTTGAGATTCCTGACAATGTGTGCATTGAATTAATGGATTTGCTTGCTCATTATCGTCTTCTTCATTATGTGGTAAATCGGACACTCTCTACAAAAAAGCAACACAAACTACATCAGATCTTTAGATATTGAAATTTTGTGGCAGCTTGAGCATGGTCAGAAGATCAATTTTCCCCACCTCATGCTTCGTACAATGGCCCGCAAGAAAAAAGTGTGGGTTACCCTTTGGTTCTGTCATTATTCGTATTTTGAGGGAGCATAACATAGACTTGACTGGAGATTCTCACACCTCTTTTGCTCACAACTGGAATGTCACTACTATGAATCTAAAAATAATGAAGCTTGTCAGGACAGTAGAAGAGGGTTTGATGTTTGGTCCACATGCTACTAGTCTGGGACTCACCTGGGCCTTTGAGAGGACACAATCTTTCCTTGAGAGGACCTGACATCACTCTAGTTTAGCCCGGCGCAGCAATGTTCAGTCGAGTGATAGTGAGGAGATACGCCGATAGCTGGATTCCCTTTACACTAGAGTTGGTCTAACAATTGGTTGGTGCATTGGAAAAATTTATGGAAAGAGTCTCATCCACTACGGAGAAAATCTGGGAAAAGTTGACTTGCCACAATGACGATGACGTGGCTCGTCCTTAGCCTTGGGGTGTATCACTTAGGACCTACATTTATTTATCCATCATGTTTGCTTCTATGTGTTCTTGCATTTTTTCTTCTTATGTGACGTTACATTTAAACTTATGATGACTCTTTGTGTTTATTGCGCTTGTTTGTATTGACTTTTTATGCTCAATGCGTATTATGCATGTGTTTATTGGTGTTCTCTATTCCATTTTGCATTGTTCTTTAAGTTTTTTTATGAATGACAAAAAGGGGAGAAATATGTGAGAGAATATGTGAAATATATGCATTGATTGAGTCATATTTGGTTGAATTGCTCTAACAATTTGGACAAGGACGACCTTGATCCTTACTTGTCTTTGTGCGTTATGTTGAACAATCTTTATCAACTTCATATTTGTTGTCATTATCAAAAAGGCAGAGATTCTTGGACCAATGACAGTGAACATTATGTCCTTCCTATGCTTTGATAATGTTTTGAAATGATTAACTTGATAAAAATATTTGACAGGCTTAAGCGACAGGTTTATGTTTTACATGAAATGAGAAAGAACTAAGCTACTGGCCCAATCTACTTGTGGACTCGAAACTAGTCGACCAATAGATATTTTAGTCGACCAAAATATGGTTACAGGTTGTTAAAGTTCAAGCATAACGGATACTTGCAACTTTCAGTAAGTTAGTCGACTAAACTTTTTTTGGTTGAGTAACTTGGGTGTTGTTTTCCAAGGAGCAATTATTGCAGAGGTTGTAGGACAACCATGTGACAACAGGAATCAAATTTAAATGTTTAAAGTGTGGGGTTACTTTATTCGACTAATATAAAGTTTTAGTCGACCAATTTTCTTGACATCTAAGGCCAAAAGTTTTTGGAATGTTTTCACGTCAAGCAAAGAAAAAGTTTGTCGACTAATACTCACAACTAGTCGACCAGTACTTAAGTTAGTCGAGTAAGGAGCTGGGAGAAAAATAGGTTCAAGCTACTGAAATGTTGTCACCTCGAGTAACTGAAAAATTAGTCGAGTAAGATGAAAAATATTAGTCGACCAGTGAAGGTTTAGTCAACTAAAATTATCTCGGCAGTAACTCCCTACATTCTTGAAGTCAGCTACTTTAACTCAAAAAGGGGACTTTGTGTAGGTTTTCTTAAAAAGATTATATAAGCACTCTTTTGCTGTAGAGAAAAAAAAACCATATACTACAAGCCTTCAAGAAAACATTAAAATTCTCTCAAGAGTCTTTACTTGTGTAATTAGCATAGCAATCCTTGTTCATCATTCTTGCAATTGCATAACTAGTTCTAAATCAGTGAGTGTACTAGCATAGATTATTATTTTGTAAGGTGGGACTTGAGCCAAAAATCAAGTTAAAAGTGTAAGGTACCTTGTGCCAAAAATCAAGCGTGTAAGAAGTTCTCACTTAGCTCGAAATTGAAGTAATAGAGAAGTCTTTGCCAAAATCCTAAGTGGGAAGCTTAGGCAGTGGACATATGTGTTAGGGTCGAACCACTCTATATTGTGTGTTTCTTTTTGTACTTGTTATTTTTGCAAAAATTTTTAGATTTGGGTCTAGCTCTATTCAACCCCCCTTCTAGAGCTAGAGTTGGTCAAACATAAACAAGTTTATGGTATCAACTATGATGAAACATTTTTACCAGTAGTTATGCTCAAATCCATTAGGATTTTATTTTCCATAGCTGCATATTTAGACTATGAGATATGGCAAACAGATGTCAAAACAGCTTTCCTGAATGGAAACCTCCTCGAGGATGTTTACATGAAACAACCTGAGGGATTTGTCGATCCTAAATTTCCTAATAAGCTATACAAGCCTAAGAGGTCCATTTATGGACTTAATCAGGAATCCCAAAGTTAGAATCTTTGTTTTGATGAATCCATTAAAGAGTTTGGATTCACAAAGAATGACGATGAGCCTTGTGTATATCAAAGTTCAGTGGGAGCGTAGTAGTGTTCCTTGTGTTATATGTCGATGACATCCTAGTAATTGGAAACAACATTTCAGCATTGCAACAAGTCAAGAAATGGTTGAATTTGTGTTTCTCAATGAAAAGTACTTAGAGGAAGCTGAGGTTATACTTGGTATAAGGATCTATAGAGATAGATCACAGTGTCTCTTGGGACTAAGTCAAGACAAGTACATACATAAGATACTGAGGCGATTTAGTATGGAACAATCCAAGAAGGGATTGTTGCCTTTACAGTAAGAGATAGTTCTCTCTAAGAAAGATTGTTCATCCTCTAGAGAAGAGAGAGAATGTATGAATAGAATCCTATATGCATCAGCTATAGGATCTAGTATGTATGCTATATTGTGTACTAGGTCGGATGTTGCTCATGCACTGAGTATAATCAGTAAGTTCTAGCAGGATCCTAGAAAGATCCACTGGTCTGTGTTTAAGACAATTTTTAATTACTTGAAAAGGACTAAAGACTTGTTATTACTGTATGGAGGATAGAGGTCAAGAAGAGCTTAGTGTTATAGGCTACACTGATGTTGTGACCCCGACTAGTAAGGATGATTCAAAAGCGCAATCGGGATAAATATTCATGTTGAATGGAGGAACTTTCAGTTGGAAGAGCTCTGAGCATAGCACAGTCATAGATTCTACAATAGAAGCTGAGTATATAACAGCATCTGAGGGAGATAAAGAAACTATTTTGATCAAGAAGCTCATTATAGAACTAGGAGTCGTCCCATCTATCCTAGATCCTTTGGAGCTTTTGTGTGATAATAATAGGGCTATAGCACAGGCTGAGGATCCCCGAAATCACCACCGATTCAAACACATACTCAAGAAGTTCCCTCTCATTTGAAAGATCATCGATAGAGGAGATGTGAAGATGATCAAGGTTCTAGGTGAAGACAATATTCCAGATCCCCTGACCAATCAGCTCGCATGTCTGAAGCACGAGTGTCATATTAGGTCTTTTGGTCTTAGAGTTGTGTCTGATTGGGACTAGTGCTAGGAGGAGATTGTTAGTGTAAGCCCTAGCCCCAAAACATTGTTTGTAACCTTTATTATTCAGTAATAAAATTATGAGGCATTATTTTATCATTTCATGTATTGACCTGTGGTATATGTTTGATAAAATTATCTGATAATTTTAATTAAGTGCTTGAGGTATCAAGGTTGAGGACCTTGATTGTAGAACCTGGAAGTTATGAGATTAACATTCTAAATATCCCTAGTCACTTATTTTCATAAGAATGGAAATGAATTAAGACTAATGTGTACTTTTTAGGTGATCATGTTCTACGGGTCACAGATATTTGGCATATCTAACAAAGTGCATAGATACAATGTGTGATATTGTATTTGGAGAGCGATCAATATTTGCAATGTCAATTATATATCATTCGACTAAAAAATACTATGTCTTTTATTGTGATTTTTAGTGTATTTTGATATACGCCTAACGTGACCGTAAAAGGTTGACAAGTATGGGTATGATTGGGTATGCTAAGAATTGCAAGTAAGAATATGAGTGAAGTGAAGGGATTAACCTTCTCATGAAAAAATGAGAGACGATATCACTGGCTGCTTGATAGACAAGATTGGGAAGAGTGTAGCCGCACCCGAATGAAATGATTAGGTCATTTATTTGAACTTATCAATTTTTCATAGAGATCAGAAAGTGATTTAGCACTAAATAACGATGTTTGGGACATGTCTCATACAAATCATGATATCAGAGGTCAAGGGATGAATTTGAGTTGTAGTGGGACTGTTGACACCGCTCGTCAGCTATTTAATCTTGGGTGATTATAGTGTCTTACTAGGGACTGCCTATGATTTATGAATTAATAAATTCATTATCATTATTAAATAGTCCTACAAATCGCACACGGACAAAGAAAAACTGGTAAGGGTATTTTGGAATTTCACCTTAAGTCGAAGTCCGGCTATCTAGTCGAATCGGGCATTTGGTCCAATTTGATAATTGGACACAATATGGATGAAAAACATAATTTATAATTTCTTACATAATTTTAAGACAAAGATTATTAATTAAATATGATGTCTTAAATTAAAATATGTAAGAGGATAAAGTGGATAAAAATAAGGAAGTCTTCTCTTAAATTAAGACAAGACAATGTAAGAAGAAATGAAAAATGTCTCTTTTATTTTCTTACATATATACACGGCAGTGGGAGTGTTTTTTAACTGTTTTTGTTTTAATTTAAACACTTAACAATGTCCTAATTCAATTAAGATTATTGGTTAAGAAATTTAGTTAAATCAAACTCTTCTTTTTAAAATGAAACTAACCCTAGTCTTTTAAACATACATGCAAGTCGTCCTCTCTCTCCATTCCTCTTCTCATTTTCGTGGCCTCAAGGGCAAGGATCAAGGGGCTGTTCATAGGCTTCGAACACAGTGGTGTCAACCAATTCACAAACAATTCATCCAACTGGCTTATAAAAGGTGATCCAAAATTCTTTAGTGCTAGTACACGTTTTGTTTGATTCGTGTGTTATTTTTGAAGAGGAACTACACGTGTGGTTCTTCGAAAGGTGTCACAAATGTTGTCTCAGACTATTTCGAGACAGTACTGGTTCCAGCCCTATACACCTACGACTTTGAAGGAGAATCAGCAAGGAGAGTCTTTTTAATTAAATATTCATTTTTTATGTTAACTAGTCATCATCTGTCAATCAATATGTTGTTATTTTGGTTTTTGATGAGAATCTTGGGTGTCTTTCCTGTATTTCTTTTTGTATTTTCTACTGCCTTAGTTATTTAAACACACTAGAAACCCAACATTGGTGTCACTGTTTATTGCCACTAATTATTTGGGACAAACTTATCACCAAATTTTGTAACAATTGTCAATGTTTTCGTCGTTAAATTCAGTGATGATGGTCACCCTTTTTTCATTGAATCATCAATCCCATTTTAGCAACAATTTTTTTTGCTAATTAGTGACAAGGAATCGTGCATTGGTAATTCCTCATTGCTAACTATGCATTTTCTTGTGATGGCATAATCTACAATATATGATTGACAAATTATTATGCATATGTGATGATTTATGCACGAATTACATTCATTGTGAATCAAACTACCTTTATCTGTGTATCATGAAGAGAAGACAAAACACATATCCTCTACCCACATATTGCTCAAATGATCACCTTAAGGCACACATTTAAGTGTGTTCTTAAGTACATAATCGGTGTGTTTTACGCACATAAGTTGTGCAAGAAAGACAGAGATCACATCTGCATTGCAATTAATTGAAATTATTTTTTTTTCATGTTACCGAAGCAAGTTTGCAAATTTTGAAGTAGATACACTTGTAACTGTTGGTACAGTTAGTAAGTTGTCCCACATGGAAAAACTAATAAGGTGAAGGATATGTTTACCTAATTGAATTAAAACGAGGTGTGTTTTAGAGGAAATCACAATTTAACTAAAATTAAACTAGTCAAATATAAAGGGCACTTCAGACAGCTTGAGGAGATAAAATAAATCAATAACAGATTTATTTTTACGAAATAAATTTATTTAATTTTGAAAATGACTGTTAGTTAACTGTTAAATATTTCCAAGAGTCATATATTTTCGTATGATCTACCAAAAGTCACAAACTTACACGGCAAGAGTTGTGCGCTTCCATTACAACTTTGTTTTGGCTGATAAATATATTTACTTACACTCTTAGTTTTTCTGCTTTTTCTCTAATCAAAACATTCTTGTGAATTTTTCAAGAATTATTGTCTAGAAAAATTATTTGTCTTGTTTAACTTACAAGGAATCTGCCCATATATCATCATCAATATAATGGAGGCATAATTCTTTTATGAACATCAGTTTTTTCATTCAAGACTGTATATTTTTTCAAGAGTAATACCACAATTATGCAAATAAATCTTCTAGAGGCTTAAACAACTTATGCACACGCAAGTGGAGATCAACATTACTTATGTTATTCAAAAAGTTATTTTTCACCTTTAATTGATAAAACTTGTCTCACAACAATTATGAGGTCTTAGAAACATTTGAAAACTCATCTCCAACCTTTAAAAGAAGAGAAAAAATAGACATTTAAGCACTAGTAAGTCTAAAGCTCAATTACGTCATTTTTAGTATGAAATTTTTTTGTTCATTAGTTAAATTCATAGGATTATTTTGTAAACAAATGTGTAATATTTTTTTTGTCATATATTGTAGTTTGAGTTTGTGAAACTCAAGTGAGTGAGTAGGATAGAACTAGTGAAAAATGTACACAAAATTTTTTTTGTTTTCTCTATAGCCATTTAGAAAAGTAAATTTAAAAGTTCTCATTTGATCTTTATTTTATTCTGTTCATCCTAAAATAGATGTCGTTTAAGGTTTTGTACACAAATTAAGAATATATTTCATATGTATTAAGTTGGTATTCAATTAACTATTATATCTTTTTAATTGTGTACATCAAAAGAACCACTAATTGGAAAAATTATTAAATGTTGCATTATTAGTAGTTCAAAACAACACATAACATAAAAAAACAACTTTTATAAAACGATATTTATTTTGGGGCAGAAGAAGTATTTGAATAATGGATGTAGATAAGTGTTGTTCGAACCACTAAAAACATTAGAAATGTCGTCAGGTTTGAATTATGGCATTTTCCTCCTCACCACACAATATACTCGTCTAGTCATTCATCGAGTTACAAAATTAATATCTCATTCTCGCACCGCTAACAATAAATAAATCTTTCCTGCCACGTCTTTTTTACCTCACATAAGAAATGAAGAAACAAAGCTAATCTTACAAAATACACAATTAAAACTTTTTAATGTGCATTACCCATAATTAACATAAACATTTCTCTTCCTATATTTCTAAAATATTTTATCATAAAAAATATTACAAAAAACAATATATGCTTTTGCAATTTATTTAGCGTCTCATAATCTTAATTATAGGTATTATAGTCTAATAATATAAAATAAATTTCAAAAAATTATGTCTATTTTTCAATATGTAAAAATACCCTCCTATGTTTCTTTCTTTGTTGAAATGCTATTTTATATATTCAATAATTCATAAATGTATGTTTATGGTTTAAAATGTGTAAAATTATCACATTTGCTTGTTTTTATTGATTGTACCATTTGAATCTCTTGATTTATAGCAAGTGGATTAGTTTTCTATTTATTTGTATATCCTGATTTTTTGTGTGGAACTCAAATTTTTAAATCTTTTTTATCAAATAATCAATATATTTTAAGAAATAGTTTATTAATCAAATCAAATCAGAGGAGAGAGAAAATCTATGCATGCCTTTTATTTAACATTCGGCCCAAAATATTTTTATAACAAAAAAGATATATAAATGGAAGCTGAAATAGTTTGAAAAATCAGTTCAAACATCAACATGCGTACATATATACATATGTACAAAATATGCACAAATCAGAATCCAAAATACAAAACTCCGGAGCTCAAACTTCTGACGCAAATCGCTGAAACTCTGATCACTCTGAACTCCGGTCCAGCAGTAGCAGCTACCTACGATTTGCACATCATTAAGCAACCACACAGAGGTGAGTATAATCAAATACTCAGTAAGTGTTAAGTAGTTTTCTATTTAAATGAAATGTAGTGGAATTTCCAGTTAGCACGGGTCGTACTCAATGAACAAGAGGGCGTACTCATCTTTTCATTCCCAGTTGGCATAGGTCGTGCCATGTTGAGAACGAGGGTGTGCTCATCACAAATTTCCAGATCTTTCATAAGCATGAGGAGTGTTAAACAAATTGGTCTAAGCACATGGGCGTGCTGGTCAGCACGGGAGTCGTGCTGACTCTCCGAAATGCATATTAAATTTCTGTTTTCTTATAATTATCACACAACATACATTTCCTTAAGTCTCTTGAATAGTTCAGGCATTCTATATACCATTTTTACAGTAAAACACTATTTTGTACATACACATAGCACATCACTAAGTTATATCCTCACTTTACCATTCAAGGCATATCGCATAGCGCACATCTCATACCAAATTCATTTCACACATTATTGTCCACACAGGTTCATCTATTCCACACAGTATTAATCATACAGAGTCGCATATCACACAACACCATCTCACACAACATTTATATCCACACAGATAGTAGTCTCCTGGCATTATCTATGAATGCACTTATGAAATGAATATGCAATGCAAATGCAAACCACACAGAATATATGAACCAGGTTTCTTTGTCCTTCATAACACACAGTAGAGGATTCCTCTAGAGCACATAACAGAGTATTG
>CANYCX010811948.1:0-12945 GCA_948193385.1 Breynia disticha f. nivosa
GGCTAATCAAATAGTGTTAATGTTTGAATGGATAGAAATATACCATTTGGGTGTTAATGTGTTCAATGATATGTTTGTAAGCTTAATGACCTTAATTAATTTAATGTATCACGAAAGTAGAACATTGAGTGAATTAGGGATACGATTTTGAGTATCTCGAAAGGGACTCTTAATTAAGGATAATGTGAGAACACCAACGATAACCTCAACTAAATTCGAAAATCAAGTATAGGGCTACCGAAGTCTAGGAAAACCTGACATCTTTATCTATTGTTTTTTAACTTTAAATTTCATTTGTATGTTATATCATTTGTCCAAAACTCCACAATTATTCATGTTTGTTATTTTTCCTCATTTATCTACTTGCGCCAAATCAATTTAAGTACACCGTTCCCTGTGAGATTCGATCCCGGAGGATTTAATTCCGTGGTAAAACTACACCGATCTAGTACGCTTGCTAGAACCCGGTCAATAATGTTACAGTGGCAAAGAGTAAGAGGTGAATGCAATATAAGAGGTATAGACATTTTGCCTCTTCATATTTATTTAATAAAAATAAAGGAGTAGAGGAGTTAAAGAAGTAAATGATTGGCTAATGAGCCATAATTACTAAAAATATAACGTATTTTTATGATTGCGTTGAAAATGACTTGAAATCAGTATACACTACAAAAAATGTGCATTTAGTTAGACGCTAAAGGCATGTTTTCAGTCGCTAAGTTTGATTGCTAAAACGATTGACGCTAAAAAAATTTAACATCTACGTGGGCAGTTATAATTATATGTAAGTGTTAAGGTATGTTTTGTTCTTGTTTTTTTTTGTGTTTATTTGTTGGAATTTGCTAATTGACTTTGAAACATAATGTACTAAGGCAGCTGAAAGTCAATTGTTTGTAGCTTCAAAATATTGTTCACATTTTTTATAGCAGAATAAAAAGGTACAACTCATAATATTTGTGTTTTCGTCACTACAACATCTAACCAAAGTTCAATTTTTGTCATCCGCCTCCTAGCAATCTGTGATGATTATAAAGTACAAAATTTTAAAATTATATGTATTATTTCTTAAAAATATTCCTTTTAGTGAAGTCGTTTTTGATAGATGCTATATATGCTCATATGCCAATATTTCTTGGTCTTTTTAGAAGATATTATTGGTTAAAATTTCAACGTGGCGAGCTATAGGAATGACAATGGGGTAGGTCGGGGTTAGATTATGCCTTCTCTGTCTATGTCCCGCAAAAAATTTTTATTCTCCGTCTCTGCCCTGTTGAAAGAACATAAAACCCGTTCTCGTCCCGTACCACCCCGTCTTTAATTTATATAATTTTTTTATCTATAAAATATATATTTCTTTATAATTATAATAGTCTAAAATATGAAATTCATAATATAATCAATATTTAATTTAAGAATAAAGTTTAAGTGCTTAGATTATACTTTTTATAATGAAATATCTAAATAAAATATAATATATATTATATTATATTATATATATTATATTATTTTTATATGTGTTTTTACAGTAGGACGGGTTTGGGACGGAGAATGAGGAGGGTGTAGTAAATACCAACCTCGTCCATCCCCATTATTTTTAATTTTGGGTTGTTTCGTGCTCTGCCCTCTTCCCTGTCAAATGTTAAAAAACCCGCCTCGTTCGTTTTAGGTCAAATCGGGTCTCCATGGGTATGTGTTTTATTGCCATCCCTAACGAGCCACTTAGAGGGCGTGAGAAAATATTTAACAAATCTCACTCATCATTGAGAAGTTGTATTAAGCGGACTTTTGAATTATGGAAAAAAGACGAAAGATTTTGTATAACATATCTCCTTATCCATTTTATATTTAAAGGGATATTGTTGTTGTGTGAATAACATTGCATAATTATATATGAAAAAAATAATTAATAATTATGCTTTTCAGAAATTTGATGATAATTTTGAATTTGTACCATTTGATATAATGTCATATGTTTAACAAACGCCAGATACATCTAGCAATAAGAAATAACATGAATGAAATGAATGACATAAGAAACCAAATTATTTCTAACTTGATAAGACAAAAAAGATACTCTATAGTTAGACTTAAAATATTTAGTTTTTTTTTTGCAAAAAGGTTTAATTGTCTATAATTTTTATTTTGAAAATAATTTTTAATATTATTTATATATTTATTACTCTTTATCATATATTTTAAGATAAAAAAAATATTTTGATAATTTAGTTTATCAACTATAATTCTTCTTATAATTTTTTTTAAAAAATTATTAAACACAATGATTAATATTTACAAAATTATATTTTAAATTCATTATTTACAAAACCCTATTTTATCAACACATTTAGCCCTAATGCAATGCACTAATTGTGAATTGCTTAGAAAACATCAAGACAATATGATGAGCCATATTTCTTATCTTCTCTTGAGCAAAAAAAAAAACAAACTCACCATTTTAAACCGAAATTAAATCGAATCAAATCGTTAGACTCTTATATTAGTTCTTCAATTTACCATGTTAATCATTGGATTTTCAATTATATGCTTATGATTGGAGTCTTAATTCGTTTATATATGATATTTGAGATAATAGTTTGGTTAATTTATTTATTAATTAGTTTGTAGTTCCACTCTTTTTTTTTTGGAAAGTTCTCATACAAAAAAAATTAATACTCCATCAATTTTTTAAGTGTATTTTTTTAAAATGAATACACAAATTAAAAAATATTTTAATAAACTAAAAAAATAGACTACCCATATTTGATTTTGAAAGAAACGAGAATAGAGTTAATAAATAACTCTACCTATAATTTAAGTAAGGGTATTTTGAGAAAAAATAAAAATAAAAATACATCATTATACTTATTTTAAAATAAAATTTAAAACTAAAACTACACTTAAAAAATATTATTATAAAATTACATGTTAATTATATATTATTTATAACTAATTAATAAATTTTTTTTAATTTTTTAATTTAAAATCATCTATTTTTATGTGATGGATGTACGAGCATGTTCATCTACTTGTAGCTGTCACAAAAGTATATTTAATAATCGAAGTCTATATGTCTACTTGATGCAAATAAATTAACTGACTTCTTCGAAAGAACATTCTCAACTACATCTATTTTTTTGGTTCATGATATTCCCGACCTACTGGGCCGAGACTAATACGGTTCGGGGAGGATCCCGGGTGGTTAGATTTTATTCCCCTCCCAAACGGCGTTGCGTGGGATCGAATCGCAGTACGCCCTACGAAGTTCAACCCCAGGCACCACTGAACCAATACATGTTTGGTCTCAACTACATCTATTAATTGTTGAAGAAGCAATTTCTACACGCAAGCAAAAAAGTCATTTATGTCATACCAACTTAAATAATATGAATATTCAACTCGCGACGTGTTCAACGATTCGATCGGGAGGAATCCTCACGGAATTAGTAAGCCGTTCGATCGATTCATGCCTGAACAATACGATCGTTCTATGCTTATATATATACAAACACTATCTTGTGCATTTTTCCTTTTATTCGTCGTCTTCATTTCAAGTCTCCTGAAACTTTCTCTAGCATCATGAACCATGGAAACTTCAATGGGTTCGATGATTGGACCAATTATTTCATGCAGTTTACTGACAGTGAGTTCACCAAGTGCTTCTGCTACTATTCTAAAATCTTCATGCTAACTTGATTTCATGCTTGAATGAATGAATCGTCATTCATTTAGATCTGCTAACCTGGAAATTATTGAATATATGTGGTGTTGATGTACTTATTTGTTGAGTTTAGGCCATCTCTCCCCAGTTGTAGAACAGGAATTTGTAGACGATCTACCCCACCTGGTTGGGACAACTGCTAATGTTGCTGCTGCAGGTTCTGAAATAACGCGACCTGGTAAGTTTACCTAAATTTTATATTCATGAACAGAAACTGGACGTGTCCTTTAATTTGCACCACTAATTTAATATGATTTTGTATTCAGATGTAATCACTGAGGAGATCCTCCAGCATGAAGTAATTTCAACGCAAATCGCTAACAATAATACGATGAAAGAACCATCAAGTATTTAGTCTGCATATTAAGTATATACATATTCAAATCATGTTCTAACGATCGAACTCGACATTTTATTTGACAAAATTACTTTATACTTGAACGGAATATTAGCTAATGCCACCGGCGGTGACCCAGCTGCTAAACTCGAGAGAAAAAGAAAGTGCGATCGAGAATATCGGCAACGATGTAAGGTAATCAATTATCATTTTGAGCTGCGAACTCGAATTTTTTTTTTCAGTCGTAGAATTCAGACTAAAATAAATAGTCCAATATTGCTAACAATTTTCTTTTTCCATTTATGTAAAAGGAAATTAAGAAAAAGACTGAAGAAGAACTGAAAGTTCTCCGAAAAGAAAATGCTATGTTGCATGGTTGCTTGCAGTCTGCAAATTCTAAGCAAATGCTCGAGTTGAAAGCTGACGGCCAACAAAATGATGCAGACCAACTTTGTGTAGCTTCATTTTCCCTCTCTATTTCTCTCTTATGATCAGTTTAACTTTGTCAAGAAATTGAATAGCTTATGACATTGACACATGACAGAAAATTGAATTCCGTTTGGACTGTTGCGATGTCAAATTAAGGGGAGAGGCCATGAAAGTCGTTGGTGAATTTCCAGGTTGAATCCTTCTCTCTCTCTCTTTTTTTTTTTTTTTTTTTTGTCCGCCGTGTTGACGACACCGCCTGGTATCCGGTGGCCACATTGGACCCCGACTATTCCAGACCGCTCCGGGAGGGATTGGTCTTGAGAAAACTTTCTCAGAAATTTCTTCTCTCTCTCTATATATTGGTCTTGAGAAAACTTTCTCAGAAATTTCTTTAAAAATAAAATAAAACCAATATTTAATTAATCGCTTCCAAAAATGTTATGGTTATGAATCTGAGTGTTTTACTCAACAATGTGACAGGGTTAAAATGGTTCAGCATGGACGTAGAAGAGAAGAAACTGACATTGTATGGAAAGAATATAGACACCCTACCTCTACAAACTAAGCTGAAAAAAATCTGTAATGCAAGTTTGCTTTCATTTTCCATTGTGACGAAGAACGATGAAGACAAGAAAGATGGAAGGATTATGATGGACATGGTGGTTGCTCGGAGTTCTACGGTGGTTACACGTCCATTTCCTCGCACTGACTCCACCTCCAATGGCGGATCATCGGAGGGATGTTTCCACATCAGCGAAGCAGCATTTATTTCCTTTACTAGTTTGGCACCTGCACGATGCTGTGGATTGTTTTAAGCCCTAACTTGTAGACTTGTATCTGTTCTTCGTTATTATTTCGCTATTATCTAGGAAATAAAAGATTGAACTGAATATAAAAATCATACTCTATATATTTTGAATAAATAGAGACTAAGGGAAAAAAATTGCTTTCATATATTTATAGAATTTTTATTTTAAGTTGAATTTTGTCATTTCCTGTGTTTTTAAAGGGCTGATTACATATATACACCAAATTTCTTTTTTAATTACAAACTAATAAAAATATTAATTTTTTTTCAATATTACTTCTTTATTTATATCTTATACGCTATTTCCTTCATTCATACCCATCTTTCCTCTCCCTCTCTTCTCTTTTCATTTTCCTTTTTTCTTATTTCTCCTTCCTCTTCACTCTTGATTTTCGTTTTTCTATTTGCCGCCCTCCATCTTTCTTATTATCTCCTTCGTTTCTTTTATTTCTTATTTTTACTTGTGTGCATCTCCCAGAATCTTCTATCCTATGGTTTTGATTGGAAGTGTAGTTGAGTTAAGATTGGATTTTAGTTTGTGAGCAAAAAGATCATACCTTGCTATTAATGGCAATGAAACCCACTCCCACTCCCTCTCCTTTTTCTTCCTCTTTCATAAACCCACAACAAAGTTATCCAAATTTCATTCAATTCAACTGTGTTCTTTCATCTTGTAGTTTTTAAATTATTTTTTGACTGTTTTGTTTGTAGGGTGTTATAAAAAGAGAGGAGAGTTTTGGTATTTGAGAATTGTCTTTAGATAACAAACAGAAGAACGACTGAATAGCGGCCTTGGAGATGAAGAAACTACCAAGAAAGGTAGGAGATGATGAGTTTAGATCTTGAGGTTTTGATTTAATTAACCGGAGGAAATGTGGTTTGTCAGTTTAGGTCTTGTACAAACGAAAGAGAAGAAGCATGTGAGTTGATTGTATCGAATGAAGAGAAAAATGTGGGTGGTGGAATGGAATGGGAGATGATTATAAAAGAAAAAAAAAGAAAAAGGAATAGGATGAGTCATAGAAAGTGCAAAAACAACACGTCAAAATGCAATTTTAAGAGTTAACTCTGAAAAATAAAAGTAAAATTTTTGCAATAAAAAAAGCAAACATAATATAAGATGTAATTATCCCTTTTTTAAATGTGAAAAGGCTATAAACAAATTTAAGATGAAGCAAAAGCACACAAATATACATAGATATATACAACTATATACAAGACTTTCAATCATAATATTAAACTACACACATTGTCATGCTGTAAGTAGTTTTTTCTTTTAATTTTTCTTTTGTCTTAACCATTTAGTATTTCCATTTTTTGTGATGACTTATCTAGAAATAGAGCGAGAGACGCAACTCTTACCTCAAAAGGGCGACTCCACTGAGATTTAATTATGGAAGCACACCAAGTCAAACCTCACAAGAGACTGAGTTGTCAACTCAACTATGGTGTCATATATTGTGATATTGGTATGTACAATTGAAGAAGTAATTATAGAAGAAACACTTATCTTCGTCTGTGGGTTCAACTGTAAAGGGAGTAAAACTACACACTTAGGGGCGAGGTTCGATTCCTAGTTGTATAGGAGTGTTAGGGAAGACATACAAGTCTAAACCTCCTATTTCGTTAGGCTTCAACAGAGACTCTTCTGTCCTTATCTCACAAACTATTCTGACTCATTCTCTAAAATTTAATAAAAAAATTGAAGAAACACTAAGAGTTATCAATCATATCTACTAAGACATATCAATCATATGTACTTAGTTTTGTTGTTATATTTAAAGAAATAGAGCCCAATTTGTGATTATTCATTTTAAATTTGATACAGCACAATTCTTAAACGGAATCACATATAATCATTAAACAATCATGTGATTTTAATTATGATTGTTTAAAAATTAATCTGTTGCAAATTATTTAAAGAAGCAATTTCTACTCGAATAAAATAGGGTTGTTATGTTATTACACGCAAACTTTCAAATTCAGTGCAACTTTAGTGAAGGTTTATTGTGCCTTTGTGGAAGCTTTTAACATAACGACATTCATTTTTTTTTTTTTAAATTTTGTTGCATTTTGCAATAATTTTTTAGTTCTCTAATTTATTACATACTTTATCTAGCTTAAATTATATTTTGTTTGAGAAATGGAGTAAAATTCAAATCCATCATTTTCTAAAATCCAAAAAAAATAATAATTTGGATGATTAAAATTCAAATCTATCATTTTCTAAAATCCAAAAAAAATAATAATTTGGATGATTTTGAAAGCCAATTCAACACATATTTTTCACTACATGTACCCAATTTATAATAGCCTTTTTACAATTCGCAATCCAAAATTCTTTATTGATAATTATAATTTATAATTGCAAATAAAAATTCACTATTAAGTTTAATTATTATTTAATTATTTAATAAAATAAAAATAAGTATAATTTTTTTAAGTAATTAAATTTCAATATTTTATTTTTGTTTGATATAAATATATATGTAGTATATAAAAAATACTCCCTCCATACAAAAAAAAATATTGTCACAAAATATCACTTTAATTGTCCTAAAATATTCTCATAATAATTGTCTATTTTAATAATTTTTACTTAATTTTAATGTAATTATACTCCAAATGTAGTATTTTTAGTATAATTAATTAAGAACAAAACAGTAAGTACTACTTCACTTTTTCAATATTGATGATAATAAAAAAATATTTTTTAGGACGAAAGGAGTATAATAATTATGAATTTTACAGTTAAGTATAAAGTAAGGCGTGAGATTTATAATATTAAGAAAATTTTAAATGATTGAGATTTATAAATAAAGAGTTGGTACCACAACAAACTTAAATCAACTGGTGTAGGGTTGTTCCTCGTAGTTCAGACTAAAAAAATGAAGAGTTGGCGTATTAGCATGCTCTGATCGATCAATTCCTGACTGCTCGCCCGATGGTTCAATTTTCATGCCGTACCTGCCTGCCACCATGCTCGCCAAAAAAATTACTCCTCCAATATTTTTTTTTTGTCTTTCTTGAATGCACTCTAATCTTTTTTTTTTTTTTAATTTCTTTGCGTACGAAACCAAAATCATATACCCACGAACGAGGAATGAAATTACTTCACTCTTGCATAAGAAATTTCGATATGATAAATACAACCACATTAATTTAGAAATGACACCCCCGGTCACTATCGTTACACCTAGCACTTATGATTCATTATTTTTATATGACAATATAATTAATAAGTATATAATTAAATATGATATAAATAGTACGAATTTATTTTTTACAATTTTTGTCATAAATAGTAATATTTGAAAAATTTTTAGCGACATAATTACGATCCGTCAATCGGAATTACACAAGGTACTAACTACTAATGACCAAAACAAATTTCACACGTTATTTATACCCCAATCATAGCCTCACCTTCACATATCATCCTTCCATGACTCATTCCTCCTCGACTTGATAATTACTAGAACTCAAATATACAGTCATGAACAATCTTTATGATCAGGATTTTAACGGCTTCGATTGGACGGACGTGCAACTTAGTGAAAGTAAGTTCCAACTGTTTCTTTGATTTAGATTTACAGTATTGCTATTACGTTTTTTCTTCTTCGTATGAGAAACTGAATAAACTTCTTATGCGTTTAGGTGATCACTACTCCCTGGTTTCAGAACAGGAATCCATAGCTAATGAATACCACCTTATTCGAACAACAAATAATCCAGCTGCAGGTTCTGAAAATCGTCAACCAAGTAAATATATCCAATTTAGCTTTATTTAATGAAGTTATTAATCATCTATGGATATCAAGTTTCTATAATTTGAAGCGTTTTGTGCGATTGTTGGAAAATAGTGGCGGAGACTTTTGGCTTGGCCGAGTTGACTCCGGCATATGCAAGAGACTATAATCATTTTCTGGGAGGTTGCGCTTTCTAACTGATAAGAGTAAATAATTGTTAAATTTCTTTGATTTGATTAATTTATTTTCAACTTGGTCTAATTAGATGTAACCACCAAGCCGATCCAGCAGAAAGCTATTCCAAGAGTCTCACAAGCTGCCCACGTTGATACAAGAAGTGAAACTGCGGGTAATTAACTTAATCTTCACATAAGTTCTCCATTATTGTGTTCTAATTGCACCTTTTAACTTGTTTAATTATTTGATGGAATTGATTTAGATTTGAAAGGAAGATCCGTTAATGTCACTGATGATCAGGCCTCCAGAGATAGGAAAAGAAAGAATGACCGAGCTTATCGTATAAGAATTAAGGTAATTAATAAAGTATTCTTTTGTATTGCATTCTTGATGATTTTGACTTTGTGGTTTTATATTATACTGTGCTTTCTTTAATTAATCTTTTCCCTTCATTTGTTGACCAATAATCTGTCGGTTCTGAAGGAAAATAAAAGGAAGATGGAAGAAGAGTTAGAAGATCTCCGGAAAAGAAATGCTGCTTTGCAGAAAAAGCTACACAAACTTGAGCAGAAGCCAGACGGTGATCATCAGCAGAATGCTTCGGAGCATTATTACGTAAGTTTATCATTAGGGTTAGGTTTGTTATTTACATATTGATCAAATCTTCAGCTTAAATAGTCGATCCGAATTAGGTATAAATACTGGGATTTCATGGGGTTTGGCCAAATCATGATTGATAAAAAGGAGTTGACCTTGACATGCTGCAGAAAATGGAGTTCCGGTTGGATTGTTTCGACGATGAATCAAGGGCAGAAGCCATGAAGATAGTCGGTGGAGTTACAGGTATACTAAAAATTAACCTCATTCTTTCACAAAATAAATTAAGTGACTGATCTTTTTGGCCCCAAATGGATTAGGAATGAAAAAGGTTTGCATGGACATAGAAGAAAACAAATTGACCCTCCATGGCAAAGACATAGATACGTTGCCATTACAGAGTGAACTTAAGAGAATCTGCAATGCACGTCTTCTTTCATTATCTATCGAAACAAAGCTAGACCATGAAAAGAATCAGGGAGAGATTATGGTTGAAAGAGACTGCATGGTCCTTGCTCGGAACTCGAAACTTGTGGCTCAAAATTCTGTACCTATGTCTTGCGCGGCGTCGTATTCGTACCCATTTCCTCGTATGGCTTCTGCGTATTCTAATGGTGGACGGCCTGAAGAACGTTTCAATGTCTCTAAAGCAACCATTTTCGTCATAATTTCTCTTGTTTTTATTCTTGGTTTTGCCTGTTGTGCTTTGTACTTTCGGTGAAATATTAAATATCCAAAAGCATTGAGCTGTATTAACTAAACTATAAATTTCGACATTTGTACATTTTAATAAATTATGTAGTAATCTTACTCCGCAACTTCGATATGCAATGTTATCACTTTTTGGCAAGTCGCAACTTCCTGAATTCATAAGGAAATCTAGTGAAGTGTACCAAAAATAATGTTGGATAAAAGGTTTTAGTTTAAAAGAGATTTTGACTAATCAATTTGATCTTAGTTGTTAATTTGATCAAGAGATATTTTAACATATAATAGATATCTCCGCGATCCAAAAATCATTGATACTCAAATAATAAAGTTGCATGCATATAAAATCTTAGGAGGAGTCGACATCTAGATATCTTGTTTATTCCGATTTTAAGGTTGGAACAAACTTATATAGAACAAAACAGAGTAACAAACAAAATGGCAAATGAAGGTTTCTACCTGCATATTGGTTGACAGGTCTTCCATACTCCTCCAAGTTAAGTTAGTACGTTGTTATGGAAAGATAGTGTAGGTGTGACTTTCTGTCGTTGTATTATGGATAACCCGTAAATGGCCATGCTATTGGCCCTCCACTGTAAAAAAAAATGAAAATCTTTATTTTTTAGTCAAAAAATATATTGGCAAGCAATTTTCTAATAACCAAAATATTTTGTGAAATAGCCTTAGGAACAAAGCCAAAATAATTTGTATATGTGATTACAACACAAATAAAAGATAGCGATTAGCAAGTCACAATTGAGTTATTCTTATATGGAACTTTTGAACAGAACAAAAGATGCAATACTATAATAATTTCTTTTCTCAACATAACAAAGTTCTTTCAATTAATTCTTAATTTTATAAAATCTCATACATTGAATTTAATTTTTATTTCATTTATTTGTCAAAAAAATAGTATTATTTTAAAATTAAAATAAATATTATATAAAAATAATATGGAACAACAATTCTAAAGAGACACTAACTCTTTAGGTACTAAGTAGCCGCATTACTCGCAACCGCATGATTCAACTAGAAACTCTAAATTATAATTGTATTAAAATTTATCAATATATGCAAATATTTAATGGTAAAAAAATTCAATACAAAAATTATAATATTCAAAAATAAATAATTCTTGTATAAACAAAGAAATTAGTTTTTAAACATGTTTCTGTTACAAATTCGAAATACTTCCTTATATATCACCATTTTTGTAGAATTGTACACATTGTATTCATCGTCACATATGAATATCTTCATGCTTGATCTGCTTCTGACCCTGAAATAGCAACGTTAATTTGTAGTGACTTTTGTTGATACTCATTGTGACGCGGATAATTAATCAAAAGTGTTTTCTTTGAAACACAAGAGCAACTTGAAATCTGAATGCGTTAAAAGTAGGTGGGTATAAAAATTCTGTGTTCAGCATTGCACCCAAATATAATTTCATTTTATATCTGCTTTCCCAATTGTGTGATTGATGATCTAGTACCATTGCACATACCGGCTAATTGATTTATCCTTCAATACAAAACTAATTGACTTATATAATTAAGGTTCACAAACAACATGATTATAAACCACTTGATACTCAATTACTTCTCTGATGTGGGATACATTCCAAAAAATTCGACAAATGTCATGTTTTGTTTTTTAAAGTGTGAAAATGCCTACCATAAAGTTCATTTATGTTCATATGTCTGCATCCACATTTTTTCATGAATATGCCGATTTTTGTTTAAATATGTGCAAAAATGGTCACTAAACGAATTTTGTACCTTCTCTCTCCAATTTAATGCAATGTTAATTAATTACATGTTATTTTCTCTCTCACACAATTAATTTTTTTTAATTTTCCCACTAATTATAAATTTATTATTTTCATCGTTTTTTCTTCTTTTACATATTGGTTTACCCCTTTTTTTTCTTTTTCATTCTTTCCGAATAAGACAACAATCAAATTGTGAGACTCAAAATTAAAACCATTATTTTACAAATATTCAAAACCAACCCTGATTTTAATTTCAAATCTCAAAATAAAGAAACATTTTTCCAAAACTTTCAAACAGTTCCAATACAAACATGGATATAGAAAAAAGTTATCGAACAATGCAATATGAAATGTAAAAATAAAATACATTTCTTTTAAATTTCTTTTCAGAACTATCCACGTTTGTGAAATACGTGCTCGAATCCTCCTCGCGGCAATGCTGCTATACCTGCACAACATATAAACAAACAAAAGGGGTGAGTATATAAAAATACTCAGTAAGTAGAAACCCAATGTAAGTTTAAATGAAGTATAGGGTCCAGTTAGCACCGACGTGCTGATGAACACGAAGTCGCGTTCATCCCTTCATCCCCAATAATTAGGTACCATACTGAAATATCAGTTCATTCGTATGCACTTTGCATATCC
>CANYCX010812013.1:0-11348 GCA_948193385.1 Breynia disticha f. nivosa
GGAACTTAGGTAGTGGAGTAGGTGTTTGATCCGAACCACTCTATATCCTGTGTCGTTTTATTTTTATTTTCCACAAAAACTCTCAAACCTTATTAGCTCTATTCAACCCCCCCTTCTAGAGCTAATCTTATTCCTACAAAAATAACGAGTACTTATGCATTAACTACCTTGGTAAGTATTGTAGGTGCACTTATTGGGTGTTTAGTTACTCACAATGCTTTGTTTTTGTCATGTTGTGCAGGGCATCATTGATAAGCTAGTGGACGTAACTTTTTGGTTTCTTGAAGGAGCGATACAATCATAAAGGTCGACGGCTCTAAGTTTTGATTTTAAATAATGTCTTGTGGAAAATATACAACCTTTGTATACTTAAGAGGTTTTGTATGTTTTACAAATGTAAACCAGATTTCCTGTGCTTCTACAATTATGTCAAAATGTTGTATGACTAAAGTTAGGAAAAGGATTTTAAATGTTTTATCATTGTTCCTTCCTTATACTTTTGATTAATCAATTGGTTTTTTTAAAAAATAGTTGTAAAAAATTTTATATTATATTCAAAATTGTATGTTGTATTTTGAGCGTCACACATAGTATATCTGCTAATTATATTTTTCTTTATGCGATCACACATATAAACTTATTTAAGTGAGTCTGGATTATTCACCTGTATTTTTGTATTTTCTATAGCTCCCCTAGACTCCCTTCCTGGTCATGTTAACGCAATCGATTTCCTATTTAACCATATACATAATTCTCTATGAAAATAATCCAGTAACATATTCATAGTCAAAATCCAATATTGTTTCCTACCATTTTCACCATGGATTTCTTGCATCGACTATACCAATCGACACCCTGCTAGCTCTTGCAACTGGATACGTGTTTTTAGCTTAATTCCTTTCTTAATCACTTAAATATCTCTATTTTTCTCTCAATATCTCTCTTCCCCGCCTTCTGTTTCCTTTTCTTTCCATTTTCTACTCAATATTTAGATATATAAGATGTTGATGGTCAGAACGCCTCTTAGCACGGGCAGTGCTAGATAAAGACTTCCTACCTTCTGCTTTAATTTCTAACATTTTTTGCATGTTTAACAATCCAGCACGACATCTACTTAATTCAGCACGTCCTGTGCTGATCCACATGGCCTTTTTGATAATTTAATTCCCTAGAATACAATCGTGCTCATATTTAAACTCAGTCGTGCTCCTATTTCCTTAAGAGCAAGACCACGTGCTAGACAACAACACCCTACAGTGTTATCACCTGAATTCAACATGTATAAATTTTTGCTCTGATTCATAAACATTTGTACCTGTAATATAACTCCAACATATTCCAAAGAACTATATACTCTTAATTCATATGTTTATCTCATTAATTATAGATTATTCAGATGAGAATGTTACAAACAGGCCCCTTCGGTATAGTAAAAATTGTGTAACAGCCCAAAATATGTTAGAATAAAGAAATATTAAAAATGGATTGAAACAGAATTGAATCGGATGATAAATTGTAGAAATGGACAAAACAGTAGCACAGCACGACCTCATGCTTGAGAAACACGACCTTGTGATCATGTTAAAATCCAGGAATTTCAGAAATCTAAAATTAATTGAAAAATCAAAAAATTCATGTCAGCACAACCTGAGCACAGGCCGTGCATAGGTCATGTTGACAATACTGATATATATTTCAGCCCTGTTTCATTAAACTCATTCGTACAAACAGAACATTAACCTTCAAACCTTCAAAATAAACCCTAAACCAGCTAAAAGAGGGTATTTGAGCAAGGAAACAATTTGATTTTCTAGCAAATTCACAACGAAGATCATCAAGGTAAGTTTTCCTAAATAAACTTAAGTATATATATGGTTTGTTAGGTTGATGGAAGTTGCTGTGAATTGGAGTTTGTTAATTGGATAAGTTTAAGACTGAAATTAAGATAGGAAAGCATGTAATTGTTGGTTGTGAACTTAATTAACTTCATGTTTAAGGTCTAAAACACCTAAACCAAGTTTTAGTTGGAATTAGAGGAATTTGTTCTTAAGGAAGTTTACTGTGGAGTTATGGTTTAGGATTTTAAAAGAGGTTTGATGATTCTAAATATATGAGTATGGTTAGTTAACAATGTTTATGTGATTAATTTCGTACAGGAGGATCTGCACAGCAATTGGATCGAAGTTGAGCCCGACACCGGCTTCGTAAAATAGTTGAAGTAAGTGTTTACACTTACTAATCATGTTATTATGATTAATTGAATAAAGTTTAAGTTAAAAATGTATTAGTTACATGGAAGAATGTTCTTGGAACATATTTGATTGATTATAAGCATTATTTGCTTACTTAGTTGTATTTTAGTGTTCTTACTCAAATATATATTGTTCTTACGAACAATTGATGTGTAATTCATAGTTCTTATGTGAAAGGAATGATATGAGCATGTTGATGATGAGTTGATTATGAATTGATTGTAATTCATTCTTTCAATATGTATAAGTATGCTCTTTTGGTTATAATTGACATATGTTGACAACATGTTGATGTTTAAGCATGTGTTGCTTTATGGAATGTATATAAGCATGTGTTTGCTTAATTGAGAATACTTGATTGAGTTTGAGATATATGAATGCATTGTTCATTCATTGTGTTGCATTCATTGTGTGACATTGAGATCGATATCCTAGGCTGGGTTTGAGGATTATTTCGAGAGAGATCTCGATGTCGGTTTGGGACCAATGATATTCTAAGCTAGGCTCGATGTCGTACTGGGTACGATACCGGTCTAGGACCGAGGGAAAAAAGAAAAGAAAAAGAAAAGAAAAGAAAAGAGAAAAGAGAGAGATACCCAGGTCATTCGCATGTGATTGCATCACATTCATATGCATTTGAGTTTGGCATTCATATGTGACCTGTTTGATTATTGTGTTTTGGTATATGAATGCTAAGATGCTGTAAGTTATGATGATACACAAGGTATTGATCTTTTGCCAAGTGAATGAAATGGTTAAGTGTTTATATAAGTATGTTTACATACTTTCTTAATTGATGCAAACTATTGTATATTGATATATAAATGTTCATTAAATCAAGTATACCTTATATGAGACTTTGATGATATGATTTAAGTTGGGATGTACATCATATGTGCTTATGATAAGGTAAATTGTGAATGGTTAAGTATGTATGCAAATATGATTACATATTTTGATAAATAAAGCAAACAAATAAATTATGAGTGTTTTGAAGTGTAAACATGATTAATTTGATGTATGAAACTTTTGGATATGTACATAACCTAAAGGACTTGTTTGCCACTAAAACCACATGAAAACAAATGGAAAATGGCTAAAAACATAACACGAGCACGCCCCATGTTCTTTTGGCATGCCCTGTGCCTAGAGGAGAATCTGTATGCCAGCACGACCTCGTGCTGGACAGCTGATTGTCCCTGTGCGTCATTTTAAATGGGAATTTAGAAATCGCATGTTTAAATAATGATTGGAAAGTTGTGTAACCATATAATACACTTAATTTGTGTTAAGAAACTTACAGAGTATTGAGAAATACTCATCGTTTGTTTGAATTGTTTAAATGATGAACAGGACATAGATAGCTGCAACTGAACCAGAGCTTCCATGATCTTACTCCATATTTTGAGTACTTCCATTTTTTTATCTTTGTACATATTTGTATATTATTGTAAATGCTCATATTTTGAGGAGTTTGAAATGCGTTCAAACTTTACCCTATTTCCAGTGTTTAAATTTTATTTTATATAAAGTGGGCCAAGGTTTTTATATATTATGAACATTCTATCTTCTCTCTCCTCTATTTACTCTTAATTATATTATTTTTTAAGAAAAGGAATAAATTATTCAGGTAAATATGTTTTAAAATTTGAGTTCCACAAATTGAACTTGGAAGAGATTCTCTCCAAGTTTATTCTAGTCTGTGACTCCTACTTTCAAACAGTGGAGACCTCAGTTTGCAACACTAAAGCATCACTCCACAACTTAGAAAATCAAGGGGCTAATTGGCCAAGGTAGTCTCAAAAAGACAGCCAGGTGCTCTACCTGGCAATATAGAAGTTATCCCAATATATCATGTTTAGGCAATCACGCTCCAGAGTGATCGAGAATTTCCTCAGGTACCAAATAATGTTAAAAAATATATCATCTAATACATCTGTGCAGGTACCTACTGAGACCATCTGTAAGTAGATGAGGAGTATGCGACTCCACCTCCATCAAAAGCCATAACCAAGGAGCCAATTTCAGAATATAAACCCAGGATCCCATATCTAGCTCGATTACAAAAAGAGCATATGGATGCATAGTTTGGTAAGTTTCTCAACATATTTAAGTAATTACACATTAACATTCCTTTTGTGGAATCTTTTTTGCAAATGTCCAGGCATGCTCAGTTTCTTAAGAAATTGCTTTCTAACAAGCGCAAGTTGGAGGACATATCCACAATTTCTTTAAGCGAGGAGTGCTCTGTAATTATACAGAACAAGTTACTAGAAAAGCTACAAGACCCAGGGAGTTTCACTATACCTTGCTCTTTTGGTAGTCTGTTGTGTAAGAAAGCTTTAGCTGATTTACTTGCTAGTATAAATTTAATGACATATAAAATGTTTAAACAGCTAGGCTTAGGTGAACCTCAGCTCACTAGGATGATTTTACAGTTGGCGGATCAGTCGATAAAATTTCCTAGGGGTAAAATTGAGGATGTTTTAATGTGAGTAGATAAATTCATATTTCAGGTGGATTTTGTCATTTTAGACATGGATGATGATGTTGAGTTTTTGTTTATTTTAGGTCGTCCATTTTTATTCATTATCAGGGCTATTATAAATGTCAGTGACGGTAAACTAGTTTTGGGAGTTGGTGAGGAATATGTCACTTTTCTGATGGTGATCTTCGACAATCTTGTCAAAGACATAATGGAGGTATTTATGGATGACTTTTCTGTGTTTGGTGATTCTTTTAAGCAATATTTAGAAAATTTGGTACGTGTTTTAAAACGTTACGAACACACCAATCTGGTATTGAATTGGGAGAAATGTCATTTTATGGTCATTGATGGCATTGTCCTAGGACACAAAATCTCTAGTTGGGGAATAGAGGTGGATCAAGAAAAATTTGAAACAATCCAAATTCCATCAAAGCGGTTAGGAGTTTCCTAGGACATGTCGGGCTTTATCGCCGGTTCATCAAAGATTTTTCAAAAATCACCCGACCAATGACTCAATTACTCAAAAAAGATACAATGTTTGATTTTAATGAAACATGTTTATCTGAATTTCAGTTACTGAAAAATAAATTGTTTCATGCTCTCATTTTAGTTACACCTAATTAGAGTCTACCTTTTGAATTGATGTGCGATGCTAGAGATTTTTCCATAGACGTTGTTCTCGAACAGCGACACTGTAAACATTTTCAACCTATTTATCATAAAATACTCAATGATGCTTAAATGAATTACACCATTATAGAAAATGAGCTACTTGCTGTTATGTTAGCATATTCTTAATTACTGTCATCTAGGACCGAATGCTTAGGTAATATCTCTCGTCGCAATGAAAAGCTTCAGAATTTTGTTATTGTCTATGAAGTGTTTGATGTGTAGGGAATTGACTTTATGGGTCCTTTCCCATCATCTTATGGACATGAGTATATCCTGGTTGCTATTCATTACTTGTCAAAATGGGTTGAGGCGTAAGCCTTGGCTATAAATAATGCTAGAGTTATTGTGAAATTTATAAAATCATTATTTTCTCATTTTGGCTCACCTTGAGAAATTATTACTAACAGGAGTTCCCACTTTTGTAACAGTTAATTCTCTAAAATGCTTAACAAGTGTGGTGTTACTCCTAAGATTCTACTGTATATCACCCATAAACTAGTGGTCAAGTAGAGGTCACTAATCGAGAACTAAAATGCATTCAGGAAAAATCAGTAGAGCGTCACAAAAAAATTGGTTAGTTAAGTTAAAGAATGCCTTGTGGGGTTATCGTACTGTTTTTAAAACACCTACAGGTTTCATACCGTTTAGGTTAGTTTACGGCAAGGCATGTCACCTCCCAATTGAACTTGAGTATAAGGCATTTCGGGCTATTAGATCTGTGAATCTTGATCTATTTCTTGCATATACAAACAAAAATTTTCAATTAAACGGGCTAGATGAATGGAGAATGGGGCATATAAGAACAGTAAGCTATACAAAGAACGATCTAATCACCATCATGATCGGCGTCTCAAACCCACGAAAAACTTTGCCAAGTGCAACTATGTTCTTCTGTACAACTCTCGATTGAGGCTCTTTCCTAGGAAGTTGAAATCCAAGTGGTTTGGTCCATTTAAGGTGACTCGTGTTTTTCCATATAGAACTATCGAGGTCTCCTACCCCGACAAGGTATGTTCACGTAAATGGTCACCACTTAAAACTTTACAATGGACAAGTTCTCTCAGACCTTGACAGGGAATTTGTTTCCCTCGCTCCTCTAGACACCAACACAGTTTAGAGGTATCCGTCAGGCTACGTTAAACAAACGTTTTTTTGGAAGGCAACACAAGATTTATGTTATGTTTTCTTTTTGGTTTGTTTTGTTTTATTTGGTATGTATGTTTTTGTTTCAAGGAGTAATGTTCGAGAATTAATGAGGTACGTTTCCTACATTTGGCACTATTAGAGTCAATACAACAGCATTAAATGGTCTGTCAAATGGTCTACATATACAGTTTTACTGTCCATTTTGAACTGACAACCAATCCAATACATCAAACGGTTTCAGGAGGCCCAAACTATTTTCTAGCCCTTTCTGATCCCACTGTTTGTCCAGAATCACCAAACAGTTTCTAGAACAACTTCACTCAAACTGTTTCCCATTCCGTTCATCCCTACTGTTTATCCAGGAGATCAAAACGATTTGGAAAATGAGATACCCAACTAGTTTTCAAAACTGTTCCAATTAAAATGTTTTGTAAAATGACCTTTTGTTCCACCAATGGCGGTGAACATTACGTCCTTTCTATGTTTTGATAATGATTTAAAACGAATGAACTTGATAAACATTGTCCACAGGTTGAACAGAAAGCTTAGATCAAAATCAGACGACTTGAAATTAGGTTTCAGTGTCAAAATGGTTATTTGACAATATTAGTCAACCAACTTGTGAGTTACTCGACTAAGTTGTGTCCAGAATATTCGAGAGCGCGAAATGAAAAGTCAAAAGTTTGAATAATAGTTAGTTTGCCAGGTCAGATGATATTAGTGGACTAACAAGGATTTTAGTCGACCAACTTAAAGACAAAAAGCTGTTTGCTTTTTGAAAGTGGGCTTTGGGCAGTGCAAAAGTTGCGAAATTCAAATTTGAACGTTGTGGAGCTCCAGGAAAAAGTTTAGTCGACCAGAGGTAAATTTACTCGAGTAAAATAAAGGTGGATTCAAGACAGTTTTGTTCTGGAACTATCCTACTCGAGTAACACATTATTAGTCGACTAAGTTCAAAAATATTAGTCGACCAAGATACTAATTACTCGAGTAAAATGAAAGTGAGTTTGGGATAGTTTGGTTCTGGAATAATCATACTCGAGTAACAAAATTTTAGTCGACCAATTGGAAATGTTTTAGTCGACTAAAATGAAGATTAGTCGACCAAAAGCTTTCTGTAAGAACTTTTTCACATCAGAAAGTGAAGCATCTTTGAGCCACTATTTAAGCAACACAGAAAATACAACAAGCTCAAAACAAAAAGCTCTCAACTCTCATATTCTCCTTTGTGCAAAAATCCAAAATCTTTCATTGTTCTTTATTGTACTCTTTGCACAACTAGTATAAATTTGTTTGTTTGTTCAGAATAGATTATTTTGGTAAGTTGATTTGAGCCAAAACTCAAATCGTTTGTAAGGTAGCTTGAGCCGGAATTCAAGCGTGTAAAGGAGCTCTTGGTGAGCAGAAAATCAAGGAATAGAGGTGTGCATTAAAAATCCTAAGTGAGGAACTTAGGTAGTGGAGTAAGATTAATCCGAACCACTATAAATTATGTGTTGTCTGTTTTTGTTCGTCATATTTCTGCAAGAAAGTTCGATTTGTGAACAAGCTCTATTCAACCCCCCTTCTAGAGCTTGCATCGACTGTACAATTGGTATCAGAGCGGGTCTCTTGAAGAAGGCTTAACATCCTTGAGTGATTCGAAAAAATTGCACAAGTTCATCTTGCTGATTTTGGTGTCAACCCAAACTGTCCTCCTTTGTTCAATGGTTCAAACTACTCAATATGGAAGAACCACATGAAGATTCATATCACGTGCGAGGGCATCAAATATTGGAAGGTAATTATCCATGGTCCTTATATACCTATAAAAGAAAATGGTGATTTGTTGGATGAACTTGATTATAGTGATGAGGATTAGGAAAAAGTGTATGTGAATGCCAAGGCCATGAAATTGATCCTTTGTGCTTTGTCTGTTGATGAAAAGAATAGAATGGGATATTGTACTAGTGCTAAGGATATGTGGGAGAGACTTAGAGTCACTATGAAGGCACTAATCAAGTTAGAGAAACCAAAAAAAGAGCGATGATTCAGTATAGCTTCTTATTACTTCTAGAAACAGATTGAAACTTATAGAACAAACTAGCAAAACCTTAGAGGACAATTGAAAGGCTATTCTTAGCCAAGAAAACGGAAATGGTTATGGAAAATAGATCTTCTGAGAGTAATCTCTTGTGTTTATGTTCTTGAATATATGTTGTTATCTTATGAGTGAGGACAACATGATTTAGTGATGAAGTAACCTGAATGTTATGATGAATGGAATTAATCTGATGGTATTAAGAATCTATTATTTGAGTTAGAATTTTGGAAAAGAGGAATTGAAAGTTAATGCAGTCTAAGTGTACTATAAGAGCTGAATTGTGCCATTCTCATACGTATGTACTGAACTGTATGTTTTAGGAATTTACGTTTGGAACATGTATGAGACTTGGTTTCATGTTGAGGTTATGACACTTAAGGTAACTGGGTTTTCATTTACTCTATCCTATTTTGAGTATTAGAATTATGCTTATGGAATGGAATGATATGAAGATTGTGCTAAGGCATGTATGAATGTAAATTGATTCAATTAGTATGATTGTAAAGGAAATGTCCTCACTTACTTTATGATGGTTCCATATAATTAGATGGAATGAATTAAAATAAAATGAAGGATTTTGAAAGAATCTGATAGGTATAATGCGAGAAGGAGTAATGAAATAAGTTTGAATAAAGCTTATAAAATGTGAGGTTATAAGTGTCCTTGCACTTATCCTCGTGATTTAAAGGACGAAATGTTCCTAAGGCATGTAAATGCATAATACGAAAGAAGCTAAGAAAGCGTAAAGGAAAGGAAGTAACCATTTAGTTACGAGTGATCAAGTAAGTATTTTTGTACTTACTAGTAATTGTGTATAACGATAAAGTACTCATATGAATAAATGTTCTTTATTCAATATGGAAAGCTTGATAGTATTCTTGCTTGATTAAGTAGTATGAGTATGATTACAAAGTGATATTACGAGATTTAGATTGGGTTGATTATGTTTTTGCTTTGTTGATTCATATGTGATGTATGAATTGTGTTAATATGCTCGTGTTATTCCCCTGCACTCATTTAAACAGCAAATTAATTACGCTTACTGAGTATTTTATACTCACCCCCGTTTGTTTGTTTACATGTTGTGCAGGTATAAGAGGATTTTCACGAGGAGGAATCGAGCACGTGTTAAGAAAAACAGATTTGTTTTATAAAAGAGTTTGTATTGAGCAAATTACTATTTTGATAAATTCATGGAAATTGCTTGTATCTATTATAACTCTTTTATGTATCCATGTTTTTACGAGATAACGGAAAATTTTCAGGAATTAATGTTTGGTTATTATTGTTTTTATTTTAATGAGAGTTCAAATTTAGGGAATTTGTTTTAAAATTTGAGCTTCATAATTTCTATTTGTTTTGATTGTTGGTTTAGTCATATGATGAACTAAATTTACATGGATATCTAGATTGGACGAGTCCTAAGATGGATTATGTGTTGTTATATTGATTGGCTGTTGGTTTTAATGAGGATTATTGAGATTCAACTATGTTGTTATTGAATGCTTTCCTTTGAGCTGAATTATTGACTTCATAAAGATTAATTGACAAATTGTCATGTGGATTAGGTCTTGCATAGTTGAAAGGAGCTGCCTGCGATTCTAGAGATAGAATTATCGAACTCTTCAGTATTAGTGTAGAGCTAATAGAGGACTGTATGAAACGATAATATTGGATTAGGGTTTTATTTTAAAAGATATTTTGGCTAATCATCTTAATCTAGTTGTTAATTTAATCGAGAGATACTTTAACATAGGATAGACATTCCCACGGTCCAATACACATTAATACTCAATAATAATTAAGTCGCACAAATGAAATCTTAGGAGGAGTCGAGTCTAGATATCTACTTGTTCCCATTCGAATTTACCCAATTCTCTTGCATAGATTTTAAATTCTTTTTGCCTTGCCGACTTTAGTTTTGGTATTCTTAGTTCCAGTTCATAGTTATTAATTTAAAACTAATTTTGTTAGATTAGATAATAGATTAGGTTGATAGTATTAGTACTTGTTCGTCTCTGTGGGATTGACACTCGGTACTCTAGTTGCTATATTTTTGTTCGATAGGTACACTTGCCTAGAGAGTCGTGGTATTGATATCGCGCTTTATAATTTTCATATCATTGTCAATGGGAATATTTGGTGATAACAGAAAGATGTTGACGTCTAAAAGTGATTCAACTAGTGCTGTGAAACTGGAATAAGATAGGAACAGTGGAGCTAGAAGAATGAAACAACAATTACAAAGACAAAGGGACAAATGCTCTCAACTTAGAGCCAAATTACATAATCGTTTATTTATGTGATTTAATAAGCATGCATGATGTATTCAATATCTTCTTAAGCTCTGAAACAACAAAATTTAGCTCCCATACTCAAATATTTTAAAACATAAAGAAAACATAATTTTATATTTCAGATAAGAGAAATATTTTCTTTTAAAATATGTTAAAAATAAATATTATTTTTCATTAATTTTTTAAATTATAATTTTGTTAAATTATTTTCTCTTTGGAAACAAACGTTGAAAAATCAAGAAAAAATTTCACAGAAAATAAATTTCTTCAAACAAATAGAGCCTAGATATGTGTTGTTTATGGATTTTATAGGTTTGTCCATAAATAAGAAATCTGATAGTAAGAGAAAATTGTGTTGGTTTTTCTTTCAACAGTGAATATTATGGTGACAGGTTGAAGTACCCGAGTAC
>CANYCX010812279.1:0-10663 GCA_948193385.1 Breynia disticha f. nivosa
AATTGTTGAGATATTTATTTGGATTTAATTTGATAAAATTAGTTCTAAAATAGTTAAATTATTGTAGCGTGTAGCTTAATTGTATCGGATTTTCTTGACAGAATTGTCGCCCCCTCTTAAATTTATTTCTGGTTCCGTCCCAGCTTAATCACATCATTAAATTGCAGATGTGGCCTGAAAATGTTGTTGAACTGGTAATGCTGATAAAGAAAATTGCTAGCGTGCCAAAATTAACCCTACTACTACTTAATAAAAAATCTCAGTTAAACGAAAAGAAATGATATTATCAACATAAAAAACCATCAACCACACACTTCATGATTATTTTGAAAAAGCAATTTCTATTTCAGATCCGACAGTCCAGGTTCAATTTTTTTCACCCGGTTATTGATCTATTTTCATCAAAAAATTTTTAGATTCTTGTCAATTCGTATTAGTCGTGTCATACTAATCAAATAACATTATTTGTAATACAAACATTACAAAATTAAATCCATATCATTTGAATAAAATTATGAACATGTACAAACAAATTATGTTGTCGAGTCATAAATTGATACGCTAAATATTTGTTTTATATTAACCATTCCAACATCCGGAACTCCTACGTTAGTGACAGCACATCTGCATCCCCAACTAAAGCGTTTACCAAACAAACGTGATAGGAATTTATTTATTATTTTGAAGGCATTTTTTATTAGGTAACAAGAAAATAACATAAAAACAATGTAATGTAACACAGAGATATACCAACAAACTTAATTATAAAAGTATTAAATCCAAGTTTGTAACCACTATTTGTCCAAAAAATGCTGCCATTATTCTACTTAATATTGTTCTTTTTTAGAAAAGAAAAAGAATTATTGAAGCACCAGAGCAGATCTACCAACCATGTTATGAGCACCAATAGCCAAATGATAGTTGCTATCATGTCTGCATCAATGCCTCCATATTTCCTACCTATTTTGCTTCCTTTCTAAGATTATCTTTAATCATTTCTTTTATATCACTTATTATCATCACTAAGGCACATTAGCCATATATGAAGTAATATTATAAAAATCGAATCGAATTGACCGGTTTATCAGGTGAATTGATCATTGATTTATCCTAATTTTATCATTTAAATTAGTCTGTATGTAAACCAATATTAAATCGGTAAAAACCGGCGAACCGATCAGTTCAACTTAAGTGTTAAAAAAAATAATTCTATATTTATTTATTTATTTATATTATTTTTAAATTACCGGTTCAGCCAGTGAACCAACCAACTATATCCTTTTTCGGTTCGATTACTAGTCCGATTCTAAAAACACTGATTATGAAGGATACTATTTTTTGTTCTTAAATAATAATTTTTTTTACCATTTCTCACGAAATATCTGTCAATTTACAAAATAAAAAAAATTTTATTTTATTTTTGGTTGTCTCTCTAAATTAATTTAATTCACATTACAATATTAATTTATACTTTTTTTTTGATAAAAAAAGTCAATTTATTCATTTAATTCACTAGTGATTGAATAGAAAAAATAAAGAATGTCCCTTCAATAAAGAAGAAAAAGGTTGTGAGAAGAATTACAGTCAGTTCCAAGATAGAAATCACGAGTAGACAATATATTTGTTATAAAATCTTTATTCATTTGATTTCACTTATAAATAAATTCAAATAAATCTAAGAAGATTTGGAGATAAATTAAAATAAAATTTTTAAAAATTTGTATTTAAAAATAATTGAGTAGATTTATTATGTTAAATTTTATAAATTTACAAATTTTATGAGTTTAAAATTATACCAAATAAGAAAAATTAGAGTTATAAATGAACTTTACAAATTTTTGTGGAATTGATTTTCACCTAACATAGTGTAAATTAAATTCAAAATGAACAGAGAAAATTAGCTCTAATAACACTAATGATTTAATAGTAATTTGTTTTTATAATGTAATTATGATGAACACTTTTTACATTTCCCACAAATTTTTCTAATGAAAATCAAATTTAAGAGAAATTTTAAACAAATTCAATCATTAATTCCAAATAAACCACAGTAAATTGAGACAAGGTGATCATGTCATACAATAATCTTGTCTGAAAATATCTTTCAAACATATAAAGCACTTTAGTTTCAACTAACAAAATTACCACCGTCATAATTATTACTATATTCTATCCACTTTTGTCTCTAAGTGATTTCGTGATTTTTCATAATTACGTGCAAATATTTTACGAAATTTTTTAGAATTCGATCGTCGAATTTATACGGAAAAAATATCTTTTTCGTGTTTTTTAATATATATTTCTCATGGGTTTGACTCCTCATTCATCATTAACATTATCTTTAGAATTCGATTTAATTTCGATTATGGTAAATAATTACTTGTTAATCTTAACAAACAATTATAATATTTTGTAGTTTATATATATTAATTACACTAAAAAATCGAGCATCAGTATTTTATTTTACTCTTATAAAAAAATATTTTATTTTGTGTTCCTTTTCTCTTTAAAAAGGTCAAATATACATAAATGTTTTCTTCCTGTGTCTTTCTCTGTGAAAACCAAAGCTGTTTCCAGTCATCGTCTTCACGTACCAAAAACTGAAGAAGAGACTTCGTTCTTCCCTCAACCATGAGACCGAAAACACCACAATCTTCAAATCTCAAGCTCATCATTTTCTGTCTTTTCTTCTTCTGTCTTCTTTTCTTGACAATTTGGTCTGGTTTCTCATCAAACCCAAAACCAAATTCCTCGCCGGTATCGGAATCCGATCACCTGTCAAACTCAACTAAGAATGAACAACTTGAAGAAGAGTTACCAAAACCAGAAGAACAATCTTCAAATTGTCCAACTCTTCCAGTAAAACCAACATGCACTAAAACTCCACCTTCTTTAGCCAATGCTCTTGTTCACTACGCAACCACCAACATCACTCCACAACAAACTCTCAAAGAAATCTCAGTCTCATTGAGAGTTCTTGAGAAAAAGTCGCCATGCAATTTCTTGGTCTTTGGTTTAGGCCACGACAGTCTCATGTGGACATCGCTAAACCACGGTGGCCGCACAGTTTTCTTGGAAGAAGACAAGGCATGGATCGAGCAAATCAAAGCAAAGATACCAAGTTTAGAGGCTTACCACGTGAGCTACGAAACAAAAGTACACGAAGCAGATGGTTTAATGGAGACAGGAATGGGAGAGGAATGCAAAATTGTGAGCGATCCGAGGTTTTCAAAATGTCAACTCGCATTACAAGGTTTCCCATCAGATGTTTACGACATTGAATGGGACTTAATCATGGTGGATGCTCCCACCGGATACCACAACGAGGCGCCAGGAAGAATGACGGCGATTTACACGGCAGGGTTGATGGCTAGGAATAGAGAGAATGGAGAAACTGATGTGTTTGTGCACGATGTCGATAGAGTTGTGGAAGATAAGTTCTCAATGGCTTTTCTCTGTGAAGGGTATATGAATGAGCAAGAAGGAAGGTTGAGGCATTTTACAATTCCAAGTCATAGAGCTCGCCTTGGTAGGCCATTTTGTCCTTAAATTGCAGCCTAGAGAGTCTCGTTGTTAAAATTCTCTGTGTCTATTACATTACATATATATTTCTCTCTCTCTTCATGTATTGTTTCTCGTCACATATGAAATTGAGGTTAATTACCTTGAAATTTTACAAAATCTGGATCCAAATAGCTAATAGGAAATAAGGCAAGTTGAGTAATTTTAGTCGGAGGGCAATTAGCATAAGTGATTTGGCGCAGAGCCGGCAGCAGTCGAGAGCCTATGAGGCCGTAAATAAGAGGGAAGATAGGACGGTGAGGGCGAGCTTTAGATCCGGCGATGCCACAGAAAAATTGGGTGGGGTTTGGTTGTGGAGTGGAGACATGCAAAGGGTACACGTAGCAACTTATCTTTGACTCAAAAGGTGTGAGGAAATTATACAGGGTTTATTTTATCCCCACAATAACAATTCTTTTTTTGTTTTTTTTAAAAATTATAAAAATATATGAGTCAAAAAGTAATTAGTTGAAATAAATTAGTATATAACATAACTTTTAAAATTAAGGCGTGATTTTGTTGATTATTCGTATTTTAAAATTATTGTAAAATTGACTCATTCTCAATAGCTATAAAGATTTAATTATTCATTTATCTTTCATTTTGTTTTGTTGAGAGTTATTGACAACATCCATTGTTAAAATGACTCGCTCAACGGTTATCGTTGTGTCTGGAAGAATTAAAGTCAACTCAATTAATTGATCTACCAATGAAAAAGCTTTATGTTTGGAAGTTTAACCATTGTCTTTGCAAGACTTCTCAAATTATCAAAATCATTGAATCGTGCATTTCTTCTCTAAAATGAACATGTCTCAAATTATGGTGGATGAATGATAAACCAGTTAAAAAAAAATCATTGAGATAAAGATGATCCAGATGAACTAACTTATTAATTTTGAAAGAAGTGAATGTGAATCTTGGTTTAAGGCAAGAAATTCATGAAAGCAATTGAGTGCTTGTTTGAGAAAAATGATTATCTATCTTGTAGCATATATCAACTACCAAACTGTGATCAGAGAAAAATAAATATATTTAATATTTGAGTATAATAAATAAGTGATTGAGAAATAAGAACATATAAAAAGGCACCTCGTACAAAATCCCAACATAAAAGAAGTGATGGTTAATGACAATCCATTCAGTTCTCAAATATCAATTTCTTTTTCTTCTATTAACTATCATATTGATGACAAGGATCAAATAATATTCACAAAATGCATTCACGTCATGAACAATGTCATCCCATCTTGAATCTCTTAACTCTTATAAATTTTTCTTTAAAAGCCTCATTTGACGTATTGTATTATCGATATTTTGATCTTTTTGTTAAAACATACCTGACAAAATATTTTTTAATCCTAATTTCTCTTCAACACCAATATAACTAGTTGTGTCACACCATCCTTGTGTTCAATAACTCATATTCGATTAAAAATAACTAGTTGTTCCCTCAAGAAGAACAAAAACAAAGTTTTGTAACCAATGTGAGAAAAAAATAAACTTTTGGGACTTTTCCGAAGTTTCCCTGAAATTTTGTGACCATGCGTGTTATTAACCCTTACGCCATACCCACTAAAGTCGAGGCATATCATCTCTTCTTACTCGCACAGTCTAGAGCAGTGGAAAAATGACGAAGGCAAAGAAAGAATTGTTATCCAAAGCCCCATGGAGAGTAGAGGAGGATGAAGAGGCCAACAAGTTTAAAGATGCAAAGCTCAAAGTCACTAATAAACCTGGCTCAACTCCTACTATGCATGTTCCTCGAAAGAAAACAAAGAATGCCTCCAGTTCTGTTGATGAGGATGATGCTCTAGAAATTGACCCTGAGCTTCGATACAGTTTCCAACGCAATCTTCAGGTTTTCTTTTCATAATTTGCTATTTCTTTTTTCTGGGTTCTTGTAATAGCTATTGGTTGGTATTTTTAGTTTGTAATCTTGAAATTGTGGGATAATTTAGAGTTCTTGAAACTGTCAATGGGTTGTGATACTTTTTCAGGAGATAAAGTTGAGGTTTTTTTTTTGTTTTGACTTGGGTTTGTTGTTTTGATCTTGAATATTAGGAGTGACGTTCATATTGGCATAATACTTACGTTTTCGTTTTGTTCAATCACTTGGTTAATGGACTACTGCACATGTTGTATTGTTGTTGAAGTGCTTGTTTGAAGAAATCAAGAAACATTATGTGTTGGTCTTGTAATAACTTAAAAATTTAATTGTTATGATAATTGAGGATAGCTGATATCTGTCAATGGATTGTCATGTGGTTCGGGAGATTAATTTGAATTTTTGACTTGGTTCTATTAATTTTTTCTATTCATTTGTTAATGTAAGAAGAAGAATGTTTCATGTTGAATTGGTTTGTTATTCGACTTTCACATCTATTGTGTTGTAATTCAAGTGTTTGTTTTGATCATTTCGATGTTTGTGTTGTACTAAATTTGGATTGAGTGAATCCAAAATGCAATGCCTTCGTTTTAAAGATGAAACATCAAGGTTTTGGTTGCATTGCAGTACAAATAATCTCTATTATTAAAAAGGTTTGGTTGTTTGTTATTCCTGATGATGAATTAAATGTTACTGCATTTGTGGGATTTATGGTATTAGTTAGTGGGTTTGAGTGAGTTTAGAGAAATATTTTCTTGAGTTAGTTCCCACCTTGTTGTTGCTATAAGATCTTGTCATCAAGGTGATGAGTGCACAGTCTGTTGGGAATTTTCTTTAAAATGTTCAGAATGAAATCACTTTCTGATTTTGACTCTCCCTCGTAAAAGAAGGTATGTTTCAAGTTGGTTAGGAGTTGGACAAAGTGCAAAGAGATGAGAAAATTTTTTTGCAAAGAGATGAGAAAATTGGCTTTATGTCCTCAGTTGATAATTTATGAATCAAAAGAAAAGCGCTGCATCTTATAAATGATCAGGGACTAGACGGAGATGAATGATACCTTGTGTATTTTCTGATTCTGTTTGATTGCCGTTGTTCATATAATAATAATATAAATCTGATACCTTGGTTCACGATCCATTCTTTTATAATGGGAAAATAACAGTATATTTGGCCTTTGGTAGTTAGATTTCCTTCTATTTTATGCCAACTGGCAATTCTTTTTAACTGTTTGGAAATTATGGTCATGAAGATATAATACAATGCCCAGAGATTGCCTGCATGTTCATGGAGATCCTATTGGTTCCTCTAAGAGTCTTGAACAGGAGGTTGCCTATGTACAGAAGATTAGAATTTCAGAAAGGGGTTTGAATAGCTGTTAGACCACATTGAATTCAGGTTGGGGTCTCTGCCAGATGATGGCATAAGATTATGTAGAGTTATGAGTTAGTCGGGGATAACTACATGGGTTATCGTTGTAATGCGAATTAGTGGTTGCGCGGTCACATGTGGAAATGTTGGAGTCCTTTGTTTTCTTTTCTTAGTTTCTTCTTGTGGCTTTTTGATGAGCTAGGAGTGATCGCTTGCTTGCTTTTAAGCATGCCTTGTTTGTGATAGAGTAAATCTTGGCCATCATTGTGGTTTCTGTTTATATTCTTTCAGGTGCCAATCCATTGGCTTTGAAACAGCTTCATGCTTCTGGGTTATATCATGTTTGAATAAATGTGTTTATCTTCTAATGTACTACATGATATTTCAAGAGCAGCATATTTTCGTAGAATTGCCTGGTGTTTTTAGTTTATGTTCTTTCTCCTGTAATTGGGGAAAAAATCATTTTGAGGTTTTAGTGTTAGTGAAATTGCATAGTAATAAAGCTGAGAGAGTAAATTCTGAAATGTGACAAGTCTCTGCGGCAGACTTTAATTTTATATGTTCTATGCTTAATCGTATTTGTTCTACAAAGGTGGCGTGGAGTTCGTGCTTACATATATACAGCATATTGTATACAATGCTTATTGTCTTTTTGTTCAGCTGAAGAAGATATTGCTTTGGAATTGGTCACTTAATAATTATTTTTGTTTGAAATTTCAGTTCCTTCAAAGGGTATTTAGCATCGATACCATTGTGAAGCCTCTTCCACCTGCTATGGCATATAATGTTTCACGAAACTTGAGCTTCTTCACCCGGATATTTACGCAGTTCTTCGGTAAGTCTTAGCACCACGCATTTACATTGCTCTACTGTAAATATTACTTATTCCAGTTCATATTCTCTTTATTCCTTTCGGCTAGAGACTCTTTGATAATGGCTATTCTTCTCACACCCTCTTTATGTTCTTTTTACCTGATGACTAGAAACTCATCAGAACAATTAACTTGTTAAAAAAATAAAGATTATGACAACAATATACTCTATGTTGTGCAAGGAAATTGTTGAGCTTATGATACCTCTTAGTTCCAACTATTTTTTTGTTTCCAGCCTCTGAAAGGTGATCATATAAACTGAGTTTCTCTTCTTTTATGATTTTATTTCAGATCCTGAAGGTATTGCAAATGCACAGAAGTCTCTGGGAATAGGGCAGGAAGAGAAAGCCCGTCGTGTACGTTGAGCCTTTTGTAGTCTGAACTTTTTGTATGTTCACTATTTCTCTATGATCAGACTCCTTGTTGTACTGATTCGTTGTTTAAATCCAAGGCAAACTGTTTTTGCGAACAAAATGTTTCTCTCTTTTGGCGAAAACTTTGTTGCCCTTCCTTAGAATTTCTGCTTGTTCTGCTCAGAATATTTACATATATCGACCATTATTTGAGCAAATAGGCTGCAGATGAAACTTCTTGGATGGAGGATCGTGTTTGTAAGCAGTAGCTGTTAGGTCACGAGAATCTTCCTCTCACATCACCGCTGCATCATATTATTCTCAATGAACAATCGATGATCCACAACTAAAAGTATTCAATTTCATTAATGTCACTGTTCCATGCAACCTAACGTCTTACGAACTGTATTTACAATGAAAGAACTGAGAGCATGAAACTCGATAATTTGCCACTTGATGCTCACCATACTGTTGAAATTGTACGTTTATTACAGAACTAGAAATATTTTTTAAGGGGTGAAAATAGATAAGTTAAAAATAGTACATGGAAAAAATATTGCAAGGGAGGTGAAACTATAGAAAAAGTACGTAAGAGGAGACGAAACTATAAAAAAATACACGAATACGTAAGAGGAGGCGAAATTATAAAAAAATACACGAAAAAATAAATAAATGACTAAACACGACAATGAGGGAAATCGATCCCCTCGTCCCCCTCTTCATTGGTTTAGTTGGTGAATTGTAAATTCGAGATCACAGGCTGTACACCTTTTGTACGCTTTCTGCATAAAGGAATTACAAAAGAGAACTTTACAGTTATGTATCCTCAATCGATGGAAATATGCAACTCTACGTACACCACAAATAATAAACTTAAAAAAAGAACAGGAAAAACACTGGAAAGTTGCTATAAAATGCATTGTGGCTTTCAGAAGATAACAAGTTCTTGATTTGCTTCAGCTTTTAGACGAAAATGGAAAATGTCAGTCAGTATATGATTTTGTTTATTACTTTAGTGTTTTTAACGAATAAGGGTTGGACACAAGTGCCAGAGTCTCAAGTGCCTTGTTTCTTTATCTTTGGGGACTCTTTGGTTGACAATGGAAACAACAACAGAATTCTTACACTTGCTCGAGCCAATTACAGGCCTTATGGCATTGATTTTCCACAAGGTTCCACTGGACGATTTACCAATGGTCTAACATATGTTGATGCATTAGGTACGTGAAGTAATCTTATAAAAACCAAATCAGTCGGTCGACTAGGTGAATCAGTGAACCGGCCACTGATTCGATCCAGTTTTACCATTTAAACTAGTCTACAAGTGAACCAGTATTAGTCAATCTTCTTTCAAGTCTTGCAATGTTGAAGCAAGTTTTCAAATTCATGCTTGAACCGTGCATCTAATTCTTTAACTACTCGTGTTTGCAGCTCAAATTTTAGGTTTTCCGAGGTACATTCTGCCGTACGCAAGGGCTCGAGGGCCAGCCTTGTTGAGAGGAGCAAATTTCGCTTCCGGAGCTGCAGGCATCAGAGATGAAACTGGAACCAATCTGGTATGGTATCTCTCATAGAAATCCTGACAACATATATAGCAGAGTATTCCCAACGCATTTTAATCGATTAAATTTCTGTTGCTTCTTTTTAATAGGGAGATCATGCTTCAATGAACCAACAAGTAGCCTACTTTGGAGAAGCAGTTCAACAAATGAGGAGATACTTCAGAGGAGATAATAATTCACTTAACAGCTATCTTGGAAGATGCATTTACTACTCTGGTATGGGCAGTAACGATTATCTTAACAACTATTTTATGCCAACATTCTACTCAACTAGCTCAGACTACAAGCCCAAGGTTTTTGCCTCGATGCTTATTCAAGACTATACTCGCCAGCTCACAGTACGTATAACAAGTTCTTTTCTATCTGTCGAGCTTTTAAAGCACTAAATAGTAGTGAATCTTTCTTTTTTTTTGCAGCAATTATACGCGTTGGGGGCTCGTAAGGTTATAGTAACCGCAGTTGGACAAATTGGTTGCATTCCATATCAGCTAGCGCGATACAGTGGGAATAACAGGACCCGCTGCAACGAGAACATCAATGGAGCTATTTCTCTTTTCAACTCTGAGCTGAGGAAGATGGTAGACCATTTCAACAATGGTCTATTGCCAGGAGCCAAATTCATTTACCTTGATTCCTATAAAAGCACTAGTGATATTTATGTTAACGCTTCAACTTATGGTAATTTAGCTACATCTTCTTTTCAAATATATAAATTTAACCATATACGAACTTAGACAAAGAGAAGGAAATGAAGGAGGATGAGGGGAGTGAGCGCTCTCCCTTATCGTGTCGACTTCTATAGTTCTGCCTCTTTTACTGTGTATTTTTTTTGTAACACCGCCTTCATGCCGTGTTTCAGGTTTCGAAGTGATAGACAAAGGATGTTGTGGTGTGGGAAGAAACAATGGGCAGATTACTTGTCTTCCTTTGCAGAGTCCTTGTGAAGATCGTCGAAAGTACTTGTTTTGGGATGCTTTTCATCCAACTGAAGTTGCAAATATTTTGCTGGCCAAATCAACTTACTCATCTCAGTCATACACTTATCCCATCAATATCCAACAA
>CANYCX010812354.1:0-10457 GCA_948193385.1 Breynia disticha f. nivosa
TTTTTGAATGTTTTTAATTTGAAATTAAACTCTTAAACAAGTCCTAAAAGGATTAGGAGTGTTAAGAGTTTAACCCTAGCAAAACTCTTCTCTTTAAAAGCTTTTATGAAAGAGAAAATCCACATTCTTTACCATAGTTTAGCCGTCCACAAGAAACACCAACCCTAGCCTTGTGCCTCTCCAAAGAAAATGAAAAGAGTTATTTTTAGGTCTTCTCTTAAGAGTGAAGTGAGATTTAGGGGCTGATTGTGTGATCTAATCAACGTGGTGCTCCTTGTTTCACAAGATTGTCATCCGAAATTCACAAGACTAATGTGAGACATTTTTCCCTTGTGCTGGTACACGATTTTTCTAATCTGTGTGTTAATCAGTGGAGGGATCACGTGTGGGATTCTCTACTGGTGTCATCAAGGTCATCTTATTGCATTATAAGGTGGTAGTTACTTGTTTCTTGCCTTAGAACAATCGGGCAAAGAGCAATCTTGCAAAGGTATGATTTTTCTTTTAGCAAGTTTTGATTTTTACTTAACATAGATCTAAGCTGATTATATGGCATGTGTTTTGATTGATCTTATGTTGTTCTTGGGTGTTTTACGTGTATTTCATGTATTTATTCCGCTGCCAAAAGTTTTAAACACGTTAGAAACCCTTCATTTATCTGACCAAGAACATTCTTTGATCATCACACATCTACTGGCTTACTTCATTAATGTAGTATTTTTTCTCAGCAAACATGTTTATGGAAAAGATACAGATACAGGACTGATACTTATCAATGAAAGAGGATAAATAAATTAATAAGAGAATGAACTCCTCATACAATTGCATCTTACAATTGAAATGTTGTGTCGAGTATGTTTCAAACGTGTTGATATAGACATGAATTAGTGTAGACTTGAATAGTGATGATCAAATCACAATTGTGAAGGGCAATAAGATGTTGAGGGAGAGAACACAACCATCATACCTGACAACAGTGATGCAATGGGCGACGACTTGTTGTGGTGGAGGTGCTATGCGACTGCCTATTATGGTGGATTTGGAGGAAGAGATGACGACGGGTGGGGATGTGAAGGAGGAGATATCGACGACTGTTGGGGTGGTAAGGTCTGCTCATGGCTCTAGAGGAGGACACGATCAAATAAAGTAGCAGTGGAGGGAGGGTGCTGAGCGGTGGTGGACGGATGGGGGTGGGTGGGTGGGGCATGGTTGGGTGGGTTGTGGTGGTATGGTTGTGTGGGTCTGTACTCTATAGAGGAGTTGTAGATTAGGGTTTTTCTCTAGTTATTTAGGGGTGTGCATATTATAAACTATATATAGTTTAAGAAATTCAGTTAATTCGGTCGATTATTGATTTTTAACCGAACCGAGTGAAAATCGAATTGTTAAAAAAATAACCGATCGATAACCGAACGAACATATAATTAACCAAACCGAACCGAAAATTTTTGGTTGGTTATCGGTCGGTTCGGTCGGTTAACCATTTATTAGACAACCCTAGTTCCATTAAAAGAAAATTCCAATTTTAATTTAATTGTATTCATGTTAAAAGCCTTATAAACATACATAAAAATAACTAACAAGCATAACAATTAATCATGTACCATTAATTTAAATACAAGTTAATTAATTTGACGAACAAATATCAACATACACGACATATAAACATATACATCATGCGTTGAAACATAAATCATGTCATATAACACAGAGTTATCATGCATATATTCATATTTTAATAATTGACATACATATCTAGACTATGTGCATTCAACCAATCACCTTGAAAATTCTATGAAAAACATACAACATCATAATCCTAGTCCAATTATAATTTGTATTTTATTTTAATTAATTTGTCTAATCAAACACAAACAAATTTTCAAATTTTAAGATGTACAACGATTGACCATGGCATGTATGCAGACCTAGTTCTTGAGTTTTTAATTAGTTCAACAATTAAAGATCTAATCTTTATTATGTTAACTCAATTAAAACAACCAAGAATGAAAATTTTATTTTAAAGATCTAACCTTTAACCTATACTACTACTAAGATTACAATAAAGATTCGATATTTAACCTAAATATGTAATCTTTAACTTGTTTTGTAGCATTTTTTTTATTAACAGTCAAATATTTAACACAAAAAACTAATTTCAACAATAAATTATGGCATGACTCTAATACCACTATTGGAAACTATTCCTAAGGTTAACCATGAAGCAGTGGAATTCAAAAATTTTTCTTAGCTAACTAAAATTGAAATTAGATCACCATAATATTGATGAAACCTTTTGGTGTTGTTGCGAAATAGGAACTACACTTGAGTGACTCCCCTCTGCTCACATGCACTTGCAAGGAACAAACAATTTTATCTTTTCTTAAATATATGATTCACTCAACTTGTATCAAATCAACTTGGCATTTAAAGACCAAGTGAAAACAACTAGGAGGACAGATAAAACTAAGGTTAGTAATTTTGTGTAACATGGCACCAAAATTTTTCTCACCAAATTCGGCCACCACCAAGAAAAAGTCCCCCTTGTTGTTTAACCATAATTTGTGTGTTATTGTGAGTACTTATAAACTTTGGTGGTGTGGTTTATTTTTTTTTATTAGGACTCCTTAATTTTATTTCATGTTAAATACCTTAATTTGTTTTGTAATCCCATTACAATTCTTTAAGATAATTAAGGAATTAATCAAGGATAAATAAAAATAATTCTTTTACCTTTTAATCAATGTTTTAAGAATCAACCTGGTAAGTGACCTAAAATATCCTATTCTAATTACCATGCTAATTACGTATATTTTAAAAACATTTCTTATCATTCACATATATATCATTTTCATTATTCCTTATTTAAATTTTAATTACGTAAAGTAACTTCATACCAAGAGGTTGGATATTCCAATTTTCGTTATTCCGTTATATTCCCAGAATATCGATCGTATTAGGTAACACATCCATTGATTAAGCTTTGTGTTACGCTAATAAGCCCTTTATTCTTTATTAAGCAAGTCCATAGTTTACATCGAACTGCTATATAACGGTTATAATTTGCATATCCCAAATATACCTATTGCATTCCTGCAAATCAATTTCAGCAATACCAATAATTCTCAAACACAGAATCATATATTTTACAACATACACCTCAATCATCAGATCAATCTCAGCAACTCAACCTCGAATATAAACATATCACTATATCAATAGAACAGACTGTAAGTAATATAAAACTCATCCTCTGTCAATCCCAAACATAATATACAAACCATATAAGAACATATCATCATATGCAAAATGTATGCAACAGATCCTAATGGCATCAGCAGAAGAGAGAGAAGTAGATCAGTTAGCAGTTGTCCAACCTGTAGAAAAGAAAAGCTCTGACACTGCTAGTAAAAACGTCTACTACTGCGAACACCTGTATCTGAAACAAGCATCACAGTTGCATGAGTTTCGGGCTCAGTGTATAATCTTTATTTCATTTTTATAATATCACGTAAACAGTCATATATACAAGCTAATCTCTCCAATCAGTTTTGTTTTGTAAAATACAGATATAACACATCAATAAATCTCATTTCATATTTACGTATTCTTCATTCTTTTTCATTCTCCTTTCCATTTTCTTTTTAAATTTTATTGATCTCAATTCGTATATGTTTCAATTGAATATTATCGTTCATAATAAATCCCAACTTCCGTCTCCCTATTAGTTTTCAAAACATTTTTCCACATCCTTTTCTTGTGGACCTAACTTCCGTCGCCCTACTTCCATCTCTGAATGATCAATCATTTATCACCTTTTCCATCACCTTTCCATATAACATATCATATCACATGTCATACGAAAACATGAGCGTGTTCACGTACCTTTTTCATATGTCTTTTTTGTTTTGCATACCTATTTTTCCTTTGAATCGTAAATACCATTCCATATATTATTTCATTTCACATTTCACATATATCAACATGTAAGTACAGAATCACCACATATCATAATTTGGTACGTGCACACAAATATCATTTTTCTATCATTTTCATATCAATTACAATTTGCACGTTTACATGTATTTACTTGTATTTGCATTAACATCATATTCGGATTTCATTCATATTCGTATATAATTATTCAATTATATACGTACTATTATTCGCAACTCATTCACAATATAGATATGTATAATCGTTCATTTTAGTTTAACCAGATAGTGAGATATACTCAACTCTAACTCAGATACTCCAAATGTGAGCACGATCTCTGTCCGCGCCTAACCTATCATCCTAAAGAAAAATTCACATATATATAGTCACAATCAACTCACTAAGACCATAACGCAGCTATATGCATGTTCTAGTGAATTTAGTTCATCTGTTTTCCAATTTACAAACCCTAGCCGGATCCTTGACAATTTTCCTATCCTTGCGTAAATCATTAATAACTCACTATAACATATTTCTAACTCAATTTCAAACTCAATTCTCTAATTATTAACTAATTGTATTACAAATAAAGTCGACACAATTATGATATAACTCGGAAAAATTGACGAATAAACTCACTAAATTCTCGGCTCGAAACTACGATGGATTTGATATCTCAAATCACTTTCTTAACTTAATTTCTAATTTAGATTTGATTACACGATAACTTCAATATTAAAACTCGTAAAAATTTACGGTGAACTCGATTACACTATACCACTGAGTTCCCGGCTCGAGATTACAATCGATTCTACATCTCGAACTCGTCTCCAAGCCTGATATTGCTCTTTCTCTCTCTAGAATCTCTCTCCTCTTTCTTTCCACGCTTCTCTCTCTCTCTTTCTTCTTCTAATGTTTTATGGGCAATTCCACCTCTTCATATAACTTATTATTACTTTATTTTATTATTTTCTTTTTAATTCTGGGAGGTGAAACTCTTCGTATAAGCTTTTCATTACTTTATTTTTATTTTATTATTATTTTCATTTTCTTCTTTTTTTTTAAATTAATTATATATATATATATATTCTTTTCCTTTTTTTCTTTAATAGATACTTCATGTCAACTTTTTTGTCAACCTTCAATTCATTTCTCTTTTCTTTCAATTTACTAATTAATTTATTACTTTTCATTATCTTATTAATCTTACAGTTTTAAGACGAGGATGTTACAGGAACAGTGGACCAAACCCCAAAAGGGCATAATAATTCAAACCAATTAACCTTAAAAACCCTTTTCTTCTTTCCCTTCTCCACCACACACACGTCCTTTTCCTCATCCATCTCCCTCCATAGCTAAAAACCTTCATCACCATCATTCCCTATGAAAACCTACTACTAGGGAGTTCTGAAATCAATTTGTGATCGAATCTCTGTAAGCATTCATCATTTTCTCCTGTAAATTCCGTATTTTCCCTAACCCTATCTTTTCAACCACATAACTCTCTCGATTTAACTCCGATTTGAGCAAATAATTGCTCGTTCGAAGGCTTAACATGCATACTACATAGTATTAACCATCTTTTGTGTTAAACCGTGGTTTAGGTGCACGAAATCGTTGATAGAAAGAGAACCCTACAAAGTGACGAATTTGGGTTTTTTGTGAACAGAGTTTTTCTGTGTTTTGTCACTTGGTTAGAGTCCATTGATAGTGTTTAGAGTTTCAATTTGATTGGGTATTATATGGTGATGGATATTGAAGTAAGGGTAGGAAAGTGGTTAGCGTTTTGAAAGGGGAAAGTAGGAGTTAGTTTGTTTAGCACATGTTGGAGAGTAAAGATCGTAAAACTATACCTAAATGAACTTGTAAAAATCATTAATGAAGGTTGGTGGGAAGAATTAAATGTGGTGGTTAGGGAAGCACATTGGGTAGAAAGTGAAACTATGTAAGGATAGATAGAGAGGGGCAAGTAAATTAATGTAACATGCATATCATAAAGCATTATTTCCATTTTGTATGACTTCATGATTGCTATATTAATGTGAAAGTATGATATTGATAATAGGGAATCTAAATCGCGACGACGGAGGTTCTCAACTGAGCCGTTAGATGTTTCTTGTGAGGTAAGTAACACGAGCACAACTTCCTTTGTTTGTATGTTTCCTTGAGTGAGAAATGTTTGGGTTGATTGTTACAGACTATGTTGATTATGTATGTTTCTTGTATATTTGCTTTTAAGGATGAGTGATTACGCATACATGTTTGATTCGATATGGAAGATTGATGTAACAGTGATTGTTGAAGAGTGAATGAATTGGATGATCGTTAGTGCGCTTATGTTGTTGAGTATGATTGATGGATTGATGTTGTGTTGAGATTGTTCGACGGTTGAATTCAACACTTTGATGTTATAGCATGGCATGAACTGATGATGAATGCATGATTTGGTTGTATGGTTTGTGCATATGACATTAATGCATATGGGGCTCATATGGAGTAAATTAAAACAAAATAATGAGCTCTTAGTAAGCAAGAAATAAAGGCTCTTAGTGAGCATGAAATGATGGAGTGGTACAGGGGAATGCTAATGTCCTTAATGCAAGTGAACCAGGACCTTCAAACCCTCAAGCATAGGATTAGCATCTGATTGTACAGTAGTTGTTAGATTTAATAGGCACAACCATAAGAGATGAACTTCCTCGAGCTTAGAGGTTGGCAATTGATCCTAATTATGAGCATATTAGGAATCTTAGAGAAAAGCCTTTCTCCAGCACCACTGATCCCTCTGTTGCCAAAGACTGAATGAGGGACACAAAGAGAGTTCTGAGGAGGATGAATTGTACCTTCGTTTAGAAAGTGTAGTATGCTACATCTCTGCTGGAGGGTGAAGCGATAAACTTATAGGAGATGGCCCCTGGAAGCCTGAATGAACCCTCATCATAAGTTGGGAGGAGTTCCAGAAAGTTTTTACTGAGAAGTACACTCCTCCAGTGTACAGGAGAGAGAAGAAGGCATAATTTCTCAAGCTTGAATAGGGGGATCTTTCCATGTTAGATTATGAGGTTAAATTCACTTGTCTCTCGAGGTATGCATCGAAGGAAGTGGTAACCGATGAGGCTAAGAGAGAGTGATTTGAAATGGGATTGTAAAGGGAGATTAGCCTTTTGCTAGCTGTAGAATCCCCTACCTACTTAGCTATGCTTACATCAGCATTACGAGTAGAGAAGTCTCTTGGGGTTGAGAAGCCTCGAGAGGCCAAGAAGTCTAAGCATGTTAAAAGCTCTGGTGGGGAGAAAAGCTTTAGTTCGTATGGGTCCAGAGTGACCAAAGGATCAAAGAAGTTTGGTGGCAGAGGAGCAGGCTCTGTAAGGAAACCTTTTTCCTGGCCCAGTGTGCGGAGTGGTTCTGATAGGAAGAGGACATACATGGTCTGTTATTATTGCCAGATATAAGGGCATATGATGAAAGATTGTTACAAGAAGTAAAATGATGAGGCTAAGGATCAATGCTCCTATAGTAGTGTTGGAGATAATCAGAAGAGTGTCATTAGGAACAAGGGCACATTCTAGGAGTGCTGGATCACACCACAGAGGTTCCCAGCCTAACCAGACACCAACACTAGCAGTACCACAGACCAGAGTCTATGCTATAGCCAAAGGAGATGTGGTGGATGACCCGAACGTCATTTCTGGTACTGTTTATATTTTGGGCTTACCCATATATATGCTAATAGAATATGGTGCACCATGTTCATTCATAGATTATGATCATGCATTAAAACTGAATGTAAGGATAGAGACTTTAGATTATGTTATAGAGGTGTCAATGTCGTATAGGAAAGTGGTGACAGTGAATAATACGGTGAAATCTTGCCGATAGTATTAAACGACCGTGAATTTTAAGCAGATTTAGTGGTAATCCATCTAGAGGGTTTTGAATTGATTTTGGGCATGGATTGGCTCTCGAAACATAGAGCAGCGGTGGATTGCTTTTCGAAGAAGGTATCGATCGAATTCGACGGGTAGAAGGAGATAGTGTTTGTGGGAGAAATAAGGGTGGTACCTTCTTGTTTAATCTCCACCGTACAAGCAGTAAGTTTGATGAAAGAAGGTTGTAAGGCGTATCTGGCTAATGTGATAGACACTACAAAACCTAGTGTAGGAGTGTGATAAGTTCTGGTAGTGTGTGAATACCCATACGTGTTTCTGGAGGATCTTCCTGGACTGCCTCTGCATAGAGAGGTGCACTTTGAAATTGAGATTGTACTGGGAATGCCTCCTATATTGATAGCACCCCATCGAATGGCTCCAGGTGAATTGAAATAGTTGAAGAATCAACTGGAGGAATTTCTTGATAAAGGTTTTATAAGGCCGAGCATTTCTCTATGGGGAGTGCTCGTATTATTTGTCAAAAAGAAGGATGTAAGTATGAGGTTGTGCATTGACTACCGTCAGTTGAATCGGGTAACGATAAAGAATAAGTATTCATTACCCCGAATTGATGATCTTCTTGATTAGTTGAAGGGTGCTGTGGTGTTTTCAAAAATTGACATGAGGTTGTGGTACTGGCAATTCAGAATGGAGGATAAGTCAGTACCAAGACAGTGTTCAAAACCAAATATGGCCACTTTGAATTCACAGTGATGCCATTTGGATTGACAAAGGCTCCAGCCGCATATATATCTTCGATGAACAAAATTTTCCAACCTTAACTGGACACCTTTGGGGTGGTTTTTATCGATGACATTCTCATCTATTCTAAGAGTCGATGTAAACATGAGGAACACCTAATGATGACTTTGTAGATACTGAGAGATAAACAAATGTATGCGAATTTTTCGAAGTGTGAGTTTTGGCTAGAGGAGGTTGTATTTTTGGGACATGTGAACTCAATACATGGGGTTCAACCGGATCCTTCAAAGATTAAGGCAATGAAAGAGTGGAAAGCTCCAAAGAATGTAACAAAAATTCAAAGTTTCGTAGGTCTGGTGAACTATTATCAGAGATTCATCTAGGATTTCTCGATACTAACGATACCCCTGACTAGCTTACTGAAAAAGAATGCTAAGTTTGGGTGGAGTGAGAAGTGTCAAGAGAATTTTGAAGAGATTAATAAGAGGTTGACTGAGGCACCCGTGTTGTCTCTACCATCATTGGACGAAGAGTATGTGGTGTATACATATGCTACTGGGATGGGTCTAGGTGTGTTGTGCAAAGTGGAAAAGTGATAGCATATACTTCAAGGCAGTTGAGGCCAGACGAACTCAATTATTCGACGCATGACCTAGAGCTTGCAGAGATAATTCATGCTCTAAAGACTTGGATGCATTATCTTTACGTAGAAACCTTCAAGATATTTATCTACAACAAGAGTTTGAAGTACATAGCCACCTAGAAGGAACTAAACCTTAGGGAAAGACGGTGGATTGAGCTGTTGAAGCACTATGACTGCTTCATCGAATACCACCCAGGAAAGCTAATGTGGTAGCAGATGCTTTGAGTAGGAAATCACAAGTGAAGGGTGATGTGATATCCTACAATGTTGAGTCATTGTTTGCGATGAGAGAACTGCGGTTGAAACTCCAAGCGATAGAGGTAGGACTGTTAGCCAACATATTAGTGAGACTGATAATTCAAGAACAGATTAAAGAGAGGCATATGGAGGGTGAGAAGTTGAGGGTTGCTAAGAAGGAGCTAGAATGAGGAAGAGAAACCTCCTATGTGCTGGATGAATAAGGAATTCTGCACTACAACAAGACGCTGTGTGTGCCAAATTTTCCAGAGTTGAAGGAAGAAATTATGCAAGAAGCTCATTCCTCGAAGTATTCAGTGCACCCAGGCAATAAAAAGATGTATTGAGACTTGAAACAATTGTATTGGTGGCCGGGCATAAAGAAAGAGATTGCTGAATTTTTACCAAAATGCATGAGTTGTTAGCAAATTAATGCGGAAGATCAAGCTCCAACTGGAAAGCATCATTCTTTGGCGATTCCAGAGTGGAAATGGGAGCAGATAACCATGCATTTCGTGTTTGTGTTGCCCTGAACCTTCTAAAATCACGGTGTGGTGTGGGTTATAATGGACAGATTAATGAAGTCTGCACATTTTCTGGTGATCAAACAGGATGATTCCTTGGATAAGCTGGCGGAGAAGTATGTGGTCGAAGTGGTTTGGCTACATGGAGTGCCAATTTCGATTGTTTCTAACGAGACCCTCAATTCACTTCACATTTCTAGGGCAGTTTGCAGAAAGCTATGGGTGCTGGACTTAATTTTAGAACTACTTTCACCATAGACAGATGGACAGTCAGAGAGAATGATATAGACTTTGGAAGATATGATGAGAGCTTCTATTCTAGAGTTCAGAGGCAACTGGGATGAACATTTGACATTGATAGAGTTTGCGTACAACAACAGTTATCATTCAAGTATTGGAATGGCACCTTACAAAGCTCTGTATGGCAGGAAGTGTAGAAGTCCAGTATTTTGGGATGTCGATGGTTTAAGACAGATTGAAGGACCC
>CANYCX010812396.1:0-12058 GCA_948193385.1 Breynia disticha f. nivosa
AACTAAGGTGGTACGTATCTTACCTTGTGCTAGTACACATTATTTGCTAATCTGTGTGTTAATTCTGTAGAGAAACCACACTTGGGGTTTTAATTTGGTGTCACAAAGGTCACTTTAGTGTATACTAAAGTGGTAGTTACTTTTCTTGCCCAAAGAACTCACGCCAGTTGAAGGAGAGAACGAAAGGTGATTTTTTTCTTTAAAGTTTTAGTTTTTTATGTCACACTTTTGTCAAACGATTGTACATGGCATGTGCTAGGTCGATTTTTTGTTGATCTTGGATGATTCTTCCGTGTTCTTGATGTGTTTTTTTGCTGCCAAAAGTTTTTAAACACGTAGGAAACCCAACAGTTCTATTGTTTGTTGCTAACTTTTGCTGCAACTCTAGTAGTTAATTTTGTAAGGTAAATAAAAGTACCAGCAATGATGCTGTTCGGATATGTAGTTACATAGATATAGGTTGTTACATATAAGATTTAGCTAAAGACTCTGATATGAACAAAGTACATTGGGTGTCAGTTTAAAAACTTGATTTTCTTATTTTTGCACCTTAGTTATACTTATTCCTATGTTATCATATTTATTTCTATTTTGCACTATACTTATTCTTATTTCGTAACCTCATCTATAATATTTATTTTTTTATATTCTATCATTAGTGAAAACAAAATCATATTAAATGACATTATAGACAAATGTTTTTGACATATATGGAATATAAAAAAATAAATATTATAGATGAGGTTACGAAATAAGAATAAGTATAGTGCAAAATAGAAATAAATATGATAACATAGGAATATGACATATATGGAAACTTGGCATATAAATTGTAGTAAAAATGTAATTTGACCCTCGGATACAATTAAAGGCATATGATAAATGAAACCAATAATGGCTAATTATATATATACATTTTTTTTAATTGTTATTTACAAACTAGTCACCATTGAATTTTTTTTTGCATTCTTACTTATGAAATTACAAATATAGCCCAGTTTTGAGTAGATAAAGTTTATATACAGTTTGCATCAGGTTAATATTTAGCTTAAATGATAAATAATTTTTATATAAGTTAATCTTTAAAAATTATAAAGACAATATAACAATTTAATGTATATTATGTTAGAAGTTCATATCAAGTTAAAATCTATAGAAATAGATATAAATTAATACAAAAAAATGTTTAAATTCATATATAAAATTTATATAAAATTTATATGAAGTTTATATTAAGTTTATATCTACAAAAGTCAATTCCATATAAAGTGCATTTAAAAAGTTAAAACTATTATTTAGCAAAATTTTTTAAAACACCCACATTTTTGCAAATAAAAAGATAAATATAGTGTACTATGTAATTAATTCAATTAATAAATAGGTTCATCAAGTCCAACCCGCTAAAGAGAAGATAAAATGTCAAATAATTTTTAGTTTAAATTTAACTTCAAAAATTTGAATTCAAAAGAGAATCAAATAACTAAAATCACATTTAGTTACCTTCAAATCTCTATAAATATACCTAGTCTTTCTACTTGGAGGTAGGGCTTCGAATAGAAACTATTTCTTTGCAGAAATTATCTCTCTCAATATTGACTTAATAATCAGAATGAAATCAAGGGAAACAACTCTCGTTTAACATGCCTTTTATTTTTGCAGATTAACATCAAAAAATGACATTTGATCTTCATTATTGTTCATGCAACAAAAATTGTTGCTACAAATATTTGAACAAAATGTCGTGTTCTTCAATCTATGATCAAATAGAATAGAAAAGATCTAGAATGGGAAGTCACCAGAAAAAAGCTCCGGAAGAAGATAGAAGTTCAGACCTTCATGATGCAAAAACCTCAAAAGCACTTGTTGTTTGAATTGCTATGGTTCCTCATGAAGAATTCGAGCCCCCAAAACACCAATATGTGAAGACCCAAAGGTTTCTTCAAGAGCTATTGGATGCAAGGACATTAGTTCCTCAAGAGAATGTTCCACAAGCTGTTGCAACTAGTGTTTTTAGGAGGCAATTAATGTACATGGGAAATCAACCACATGTTTGCTTGAATTAGGCAACTGTTGAAGGTAGGATACTCTTTCATTGTGTTAGACATTAAATGAAAAGAGAGGAATGAATAAATCTCCCTCAAATACCACAGAGCCATCAAAAATTGGTAGAGAGCTTTTTCATGGGAGCAAAAGCAGTGGAGCTAGAAGAACTTTCAATGCTCATTAATAGATAAGCTGGGTAAACGAAGAAGATTGTCAAAAGTATTTTTCTATCAATAGGTATCAACCAAATTTAGAGGAAGCAAGATTCATAAAAGTTCTATTCACTAAGTCTTTAACCACTTTATAGGATACACATGATAAGATACATATCCTTCTTTTTTGTGCATTTTATCTTTTGGAACTCATCAAACATCCATTAACTTATGTCTTTAGCTTTTAAATTCACATACATGAAGTATACATCCTATTTACAATTAATCACACATTGGTATACATTAGCAAACCACATCCTCAAACATTAAGCATTTGAACATCTATTCATAATAAGCAATCCAAACATAAAGCAACCATATTCCAAACATCCATTTCATAGTTATTGATTATCAACCATATAACAAATTCAGCCATAAGTCAAGCAAGAATTCAATATTTTATCATAATGAATAATCAATATATTATCAATGAATGCTAATGCTTATGATGCGAATGCAATTCATACGAACATCACTGCCCTGGGGTCTTCTTTTCACATTTCACTTTTCTTTTTCTTTTTCTTTTCTTTTTCCCTCGTCCCTAGGACGACATCAAGTTCTCGCCCAGAATGTCCCTCAGTCTTTGACCGGCATCGAGCTCTCGCCCAGAATCTTTCAGGCCTTGCCTGTTTCTTATTTTCATCTTGTGTCACACAAATAATGCAAGACAGTATGTATGTACAATGCACTGATATTCCAGTTCAATCAATCATTGGTATCAAGTATGCTCACAGGGCATTAAACAAGCATTTCCTCAACATATAATCAACATACCATTAACCTTAAGTCAATGTAATAAAAAAGAGCACACTTTACACAATTCAATTAAGAACTCATTTCATTCATAATCAATTCATTTACAACCATGCTCACATCATCCAAATCATACAAGATTTAATCCATTCTTCTATATCCAACAATCTCATCATAGCTTTATAGGCCAACCTACAATCAACTATGAATCAACCAAAGCATAATAGCTTAGAATCCATATTAAAGTTCATTTTACACATTTACAATTCAACTTTAGTTGAATTCATCATTTCATTGCATTTAATAAGTGTAAGACCACTTACCTTAGTCAAACAAAATCACCGCGCACGAACGACACCAACAAAACTCAATTGAAGCATTGTATAGATAAACCTATATGAATTAATCTCATAAACAACATTAACTGATCGTATTTACATTAATTCCAACTTGAAATCAATAAAATCCCTTTAAAAACATGAACCCTTAATCTTTAGTAATTCTAACCTTACGACACCCTTAGTCAATTAACAATTTAATCATCGATTTATCGTTTCTAGGTCGTATCAAGTTCCATATCAACAATTCAATACCTTTCCAACCACAGTATCCACTTCACATAAACTCTAATTCAATATGAACTCTCAATCTTAAGAAAACAGGCAAAACAACCCGAATTACTTACTGTAATGATCTTGGTGATATTTTTGGCAAGAAATGAGGTAAGTTTCCTTCTTAATTGATCAAATTGAGGTAAGATAGGCATTGTTTGAGCTTGGAGGGTTCTTGGATATTTTTCATGAAGGTTTGGAAGTTTATCTGAGGAGAGAGGAGAAATTTGGGATGTACTTATATCAATTCAGTTCTGAACTGCCTGGGAAACAACCACTGGGCATTTCGGTGGCCATTTTCATCATCTGGCCACACAAAATGCATGGTAATGGCCTGTGGAAACGGCCTCCAGGTCGTTTCACTTGGTCGTTCCTACCCATTTTTCAGTTTTTCCTTTATATTTCAAATGATCCTCCTATCAATTACTTATCAACTTTAATCTAGGCTTGTTTTGTCGTTTATTTCTTGTCATTTTGAATACGAATCATCATATTTTATTTAATTTTTCCATAATTTAAATTTTGGGACATTACATATAATCCCAAAGAAAAGCTACCATTTTGCTCAAGAATTATTTTACGAACCAATTTAGTAAGCGTAAGAACACTTACGTTGTATACAAGAAAAATTAACAAGCTAAACCTCGAATCAATATCTCCTCAATTGTCGTACGGATCCTCCTGTACAAAATTAACCATATACAATACATTAAATAACCATTCATACATTGATTCTATCCTTAGAATCATCAAAACATCATTTGTAAGCCTTAAATCATCCATATGTAAACATTTCCAATAACCTTCTTACATGACCAATTCTTCCTACAATCCGTTCTTGCCATGATTCCCATATAATAAACCATATACAAAGAATCATTCAAATCATTAACACATAATCTCAAGGATTTCAACATCAATGTTAAATCCAAACATTCAAAATCATCAAATTCAATATACTCTTCATAACCTCTTTGTAAACCTAACATCAACCACTTTCCTTGACTTTGATTCTTGCCAAAATTAGTCTTTCTCCTTGTTAATTTGATCTTTCTCACTCAAGAACAGTCCTTCTGCAACTTTCTTAGCTCCTTTAAGGTTTTCTCTGAAGTTTAGGTATTAGTTTTCTTGAATGTCGGTTGAATCGAGAGAAGTTTTATTTTTTTCTAGAAAATAGAACACTACGCGTGGTGTACAGTGGACTACGTGTGGTCGTTACGACTGCGCGTACTCTGCTGCCACAATGTGTAGTTCTTTGATTCCAGCATTCCTTCGTTTTTCCTTAGTTATTTCCTATCAACCTTATATCAGCCTTCATATACCTCAATTTAAACATTTATTTTCATCATTTTACTAATTATTTCCATACAATAAATTTCGGGATGTTACAATTATCCCCTCTTAGAAACTTTCGTCCCCAAAATTTAACGAAATTAAATCTGAAGCAAAATCAATCAAGTCATCAATCAAACCAACTATTCTTAACATTCAATATCGAATCATATCCAGAATCATAACATACCTCAATGCTCTGTTGTCAAGTCTGAAAACAGATATGGATACTGTCGTCTCATATCTGACTCAACCTCCTAAATTTCTTCTTTTGGTTAATGAAAACTGCACTTCACTAAATCCATTGGAATCTTTCGATTCCTCAGCTATCTCACCTGTCTATCTAGGATCTCAATAGGCTCCTCCTCGTAAGTCAGCTCCTCTAATATATTTAACTCTTGACCGCTCAACACGTGGCTAGGATCAGATCGGTACCGTCTCAACATAGAAAGATGGAATAGATCATGTAATCGAGACAACTCTACTGGTAATCTCAATCTATATGTCAGTGGTCCTACTATTTCAGTAATCTCGTACGGTCCGATATACCTAGGGCTTAAATTTCCACGCTTTCCAAATCGAATAACACCTCTCTAGGGTGAAACTCGTAAGAAAACCCTGTCACTGACTACATACTCTATCTTTCGATGATGTCGGTCGTAATAGCTCTTCTGACGATCCTGAGCTGCTTGCATACATCGTTTCACAACATTTACTTTATCCAGGGTTTGTTGAATTAACTCTGGTCCCTCAATCTGTCGTAAACGCTCAACATCCTAATAAACTGGACTCCTGTACCGTCTCCCGTATAATGCCTCATAAGCTACCATTCTGATACTAGAACGATAAATATTATTGTATGCAAACTCAACCAAAGGTAAATGATCGTCCCAACTACCTCCAAACTCCGAAATGCATGCCCTCAGCATATCCTCTATTGTCTGAATCCTCCTCTGAGACTGACAATCAATCTGTGGATGGAAACTCATGCTAAACCTCAAACGAGTACCCATCGCATCCTGCAAACTCTGCCAGAATCACGATGTAAGCCTAGCATCACGATAAAACACAATTGAAGTAGGAACACCATGTAACCAGACAATCTCGATAACATACAAACCAGTAAGCCTATCCAATGTATCCTCTTGTCGGATAGCTAAGAAATGAGACGATTTCATGAGTGTTTCAATAATAACCCACATAGCATCGTGACGTCGAAACATCCATGGTAAACAGATAATAAAATCCATGGTGATTTTCTCTCACTTCCATTTAAGAATCTTCAGTGGTCTCAGTTTCCTAGATGGTGCTTGATGTTCTTCCTTGATCTGCTGACGAGGAAGACATCTCGCAACAAACTCAGCTATATCCCTCTTCATATGTAGCCACCAGTATAACTCTCTCAAATCCCGATATATCTTAGTACTGCTAGGATGAAGTGATAAAGAAGAAGAATGAGCCTGTATAATCAGCTTGTTCTTCAACTGTATAATATATCTGGAACACATACTCTATCCTGATAATACAATACACCATTATTATCAAGTCGGTGTAAAGTAGGTACCTTTTCTCGTTCAAATTTCTTTTTTATTTGCATCAGATATTCATCTTCTTTCTGATGCTCCATAATCACATCTCGCATCTTAGGTCGAACTCTAATGTTGGCTAACATCGGATCCTCAATCAAATCCAACTGCACTTGTAACTCTCGCAAAGCAAATAGAGACACTGCTCTATAAGTAACTGAATCATCATCCTTTTTTTCTTTCCCGCTCAAGGCATTAGCAACTACATTTGCCTTTCCAGGATGATACTCAATCGTGCAGTCGTAATCTTTCAACAACTTAATCCACTGCCTCTGTTGAAGGTTTAGCTTTCACTGAGTCATAACATACTTGAGACTCTTATAATCAATAAATATCTAAAAAGTCTCCCTGTATAAGTAATGACGCCAAACCTTTAGAGCATGAATGATCGCAACTAACTCCAGATCCTATGTCAGGTAGTTAGTGTCATGCGGTCTCAACTGTCGTGAAGTATATGTAATAACTCTGTCATGTTGCATCAATACTCAACCTAACCCAGATCTAGAATCATCTGTATAAACAATAGATCCACCTTCCTGAGAAGGTAACATTAGAACTGGAGCTTCAACCAATCTCTTCTTCAAGTCACAAAAACTTTCTTTGCACTTGTCATTCCAAACAAACATAGTATTCTTTCTCAATAAAGATGTCATAGGTCTAGCTATCCTTGAAAAAATCTCGATAAATCTCCGATAATAACTAGCTAAACTAGAAAACTCCGTACCTTAGATACATTCTTCAGTGCTTTCCACTCCTGAACTCCTTTTATATTGCTAGGATCAGGTTTCACTCCCTCTATTGAGATCACGTGTCCTAGAAAGATAACCTCAGACATCCAAAACTCGCATTTGCTGAACTTAGAATATAGCTCTTTTCCTTTCAACAAATCTAACACAATACGAAGGTGTCTCCGATACTCATCTCTGTCTCTTGAATACACTAGAACATCATTAGTAAACACAACCACAAACTGATCTAAATAAGGCTGAAATACCTTATTTTTCAGTTCCATAAATATAGTTTGTGCATTCGTCAGCCCGAATGACACAGCAGTGAACTCGAAATGCCCATATCGAGTCATGAACGTTGTATTCTAAATATAACTATCCTCAACCCTCAGATGCCAATAACCTGACCTCAAGTCAATTTTAGAGAACATTGTAGCTCCCCGCAGCTGATCAATCAAATCATCTATCGATGGAAATAGATATTTGTTCTTTACAATCACCCTATTTAGCTAACGATAGTCGATACACAATCGCATGCTACTATCTTTCTTCCGCACAAACAACAATGGTGCTCCCTAAGGCGATACACTAGGTCCTATAAAACCTTTCTCTAATAACTCCTCCAGCTATCATTTCAACTCCTATAACTCAACAGCTGCCATCCTGTAAGGTGCAATATATACTGGTACTACCCCCGATATTATCTCTATCCTGAAATCAACCTCTCACTATGGTGGCAATCACAGTAAGTCGTCAGGAAATACCTCAGGTACTCACAAACTATCTTCACATCTCGCACCTCTAACATAGGTTGATTCAAATCAATTACTAAAGCAAGATAGTCATCACAACCCTCTGTAATCAACCTTGCAGCAATCACTGCTGAAATTAGGAAAGTAGGAATATTTTTCCTTTTGCCTACTAATAATACTAGTCTCTCACCATCAACCTCAATCACGAATTCTTTCGTATAGCAGTTGACTATAGCCCGATTCCTAGATAACCAATCCATACCTAAAATAATCCCAAACTCTGCCATCCTTAAAACAATCAAATCGGCGAAATAAGTTGACTCACCAATATGAATCTCATAATGCCGTAAAATATTTCTAACGAACACAATACCACTAGTTGGAACAAATACAGAAACAACATAACCCACACGCTCTATACTACATCCAATATGGTCTACCACTGACTTACTCACAAAAAGCACGTAGAAACTGGATCAATCAACGCTAAAGTAGTATATGTAAAGATAGGAATAGTACAAATGATAACGTCTGGATCCTCTACAACCTCATCTCTAGTCATCGCATAAACTCGGGCCTGTGGTGCTGACCCTAATGGTGCTGCTACTCCATCAAATCCACCCCCTCTACCTGAGCAAACTGCTCTACTAGTGGCAACTGATCCTCCTCTAGAAGTAGAACTAGAACCTTTGCCACCTCTACCTCTATCATTACCAGTGGATACTACAGGCTTGACCTTACCAACACTATTCTGTCTTGATATATTGCCTCCCTAAGGCTCCTGTCTCTATGGACAATCAAGGCCAAAATGTCCCGACTGTCTGCATGTATAATATAATCAATTGTCGCTACCAGTACCTCTGTTCGAAGGAATAGGATGCTTGGTGGAATACCCTCTACCACCTCCAGCTCCTCTGCCAGAATGTCTACTCTGACTACCACCTGACTCTCTGGGTGGCTTGAAATCTGTCTTGTTCTTTTTCTGCTGCTACTGAAAACTTGAACAACTTGAAACTCTGTATTGCTTTCCTTTAGATTTCTCACCCTATGCCTCTGACTCTTCATCCCTGATAGCTGTCCCTAGTAACATCTCATATGTCAGAGGTTTCATTGGAATCCTATCCCAAATAGCATACCTCAGACCTTGCTCAAATCTGTCTCCCCTCTTCCTGTCTGTATGAACATCCTCTGGAGCATAACGAGATAACCTGGTGAACTTTGCCTTTTACTCAAAAACAATCATCTCCTTTTGTTTCAACTCTAGAAACTCAATCTTCTTCTTCGTGTAATAATGTGGAGAAGTGTATTTATCAGTAAATCTCCTTAGAAAATCATCCCAAGTCAACACTGGAGGATCTCTCTAAGTATCTATAATCGACTCCCAATAATTCCAGGCTACTTGCACCTCAATTTTTGCTTTGGCGTACATCTCATAAGCGTCAGAATCCTCTCCGTATGGCTGAGCGAGTCATCAGCCTCGACTAGATCTTTATTACCCTGAAATGTCTTGGCTCCCTGCTTTCTCACCTCTGCAAAATTCTTATCAATGTTTAGGTTTGTCTGATTCCCTGAAACTCTACTCTGATCCATCATCATCTTTTGCATCATCTCCTAGAACGGAGCATACATAGGATCATACAGAGGTATAAACATCGTAGTCTGTGCTGATGGCTGTGTTTTAGGCTACTCTGGAGGTACTGGGGCTGAAGCCTATACCTCAAATGAATCTCTGAACTCTGCATTGTGATCAAGTGATACGTTCATCTATCGACTCCATCTGTTATAAAATTCAGAAGTTCAAAAATCATTTTAGATTTTCAAATCACACAAATTGAAAATCATTGGCACAGTTCGCAGACAATTTAATCCCTACTCTAATACCACTAAATATGAGACTCAATTTTAAAATCCAATTTCCTTGATAAACAATATAATTTAAGAAATGATATAAAAATCAGATCTACAAATAGAGGAGAGAGAAAATATATACACGTTGTATTTACTCAAAACACTAGCCCAATCTGATACATTTTTAAAACAAAATACAAGCGAAAGCTAAAAACGTTTGAAACATATCAAAATCAAAAGTTGCTTGTATATACATAGATGCACAACAGATGTACAACATATGTACAAAACAAAATATCAAAAATGAACCCTGAAGCCTGGCCTCAGATGTAAAACTCTGGGAAAGCTGATCACCTCTGGCACTGTCCAGTTAAGAAGATACCTACGATATGCACAATCATCTAGACAATAAATGGGGGTGAGTATAAAATATACTCAGTAAGAATTCTTAGCTTCATTTAAAGTAAATGATATGCAGGGGAAAACTATAAATCAGCACAAGGACATGCCTATCTATTTTCTCCCTATGGCATCCGATTATGCCAGTACAGACGTATCACACAGATATAAAATAGCAAACCACATAGGTTAAAGTCCATACAGGATAGCATATATATAACCATATAGGTATCAATCATATAAGTTCACACAGAACATCCATATCATTAGCAAGATCACATAGATTAAACCAACATCCATACAGGATTGCACACAGCAAATACGAACCATACAAGCTCAATTATCCACACAGGATTGATCATATAGATCATACTTATACGAACATAACATGCACAGAAGATTAGAATCATAACATTATACATATATGAATGTAAATGTATAAAATAAAATGCTAATACAAATCCACACAAGATGACCCTAGTTTTTTATCCACCATCGCACACAATAGTGGAATTCCTTTATCGCACACAACAAAGGATGCCTCTATACCACATAGGATAGGTTTTAGATCGCATAGAGCTAAGCCCAGGACAACACTCAAGTCCTTATCCACAGAGAATATCATAGCCACACAAGCATAGTGTCATACAGATGCTTATACAATACGTGAATGTATGAATGCCATTTGTATTATATCAGCACGCAACATAGTAATGAAATTCGTATTAGCACACATCATCACTCATACAAAGCATATCAAATGTCACACAGGTTCTTATTTATCATGCTTTCTTTAATATCGTTCATAGCACACAACAATAAAATAAAGAAAACATGTCAACATCTCACATAGAGAACATACCACACAGGTATAAGATGTCATGAAAACATACCACATAGGTATATCTAACATCAATGTATCAACAACAAATCAATGTATCAAAAATCAACTCCATGTCAATCAAATATCAAGTAAGCAATGCAAGCTTACCAATAATCAACTTAATATCAACTAAAGTATATATATATCACACATATTTCATCCAAGATATATAGCCAAACCACATTTCAATTCAAGTCTTATAACATTCTTATAACAAGCAAAGCAAACACCTGTTTACTCATAATCAACTTTAAATCATCCATTTGTTCATTAAGGCATATAAGCTTAAACATACCATTTTCAATTTGATTCATCTATATATCTAGGAATCTTAAACATAACATTATAGGCTAGCTCTATTACAACAATATAATCCCAAAGAGAAGCTACCATTTACTCAATAATTATTTTACGAACCAATTTAGTAAGAGTAAAAACACTTACCTCGTATACAAGCAAAATCAACAAGTTAAACCCCGAATCAATTCCTCCTCAATTATCGTACAGATCCTCCTGTACGAAATTAACCATATACAATACATTAAATAACCATTCTTACATTGTATCTAACCTTAGAATCATCAAATCATCATTTATAAGCCTTAAATCATCCATATGTCAACATTTCCAACAACCTTCTTACATGACCTGTAACATTCTGAAAATTTTTCCGTTTAAAAATAACGATAATAAATTATTGTATAATTAATAAATAATAGTTAAAAGTAAATAAAAAGAGTTGATTTAAGGTTGATATGAATTGGAGTTGGAAAAATAAAATAAATAAAGAAAAATATTTTTCCGGAATTTTTAAGAGTACGCGCAGTGGGGGAAAAGTACGCGCAGTCGTAGCGACCCCGCGTACTTTGCAATGACCCCGCGTACTTTGTTAAATGCCAGAAAAAAATAAA
>CANYCX010812450.1:0-13046 GCA_948193385.1 Breynia disticha f. nivosa
CACAGCCTCAGGCATCGGTCTTGCAGAGGTTTCTTTACAATATTAATTATGGTCAATGTTACAAAAATTATCAAACTCAATCAACATTCATTGAAACTGCTTTTCACGTTTCAGTTTTTTCCCATATTACAGTTTGTCCAACAAAAAGATATGCTGACATGATTTGAAAATTATCAAATTCATCAAAAGGATGACCTCACCTTAGCCAGCCTCTTTTCTTAAGCTGAAATACTTTATCCACTAGATTCAGGAGAGGTACACTTACATTAGGAGGAGTCCACTGCAAGTGAAAAAAAATCAATAAGCAGCTAAAAGATCCATGATCAAATCATTCAAATAAAGATGTCAAATATATGCTTGGTTGTCTAAAATGCACTTATCCAGGACTGTGTACAAGAAAATAGTCAACTCAAAAGGCCAATAAAGCAAGATTGTTAAACTGAAGTTTAAGATAATTAAACTAACAAAAAATAACTGTGACATTAGAAAGGGCTTCCAAGAATCCATAGATCATGAATTTATGGATTGCCATGTTTCTCAAATAAGAAATCTTTAAGGCTACTATTGGTCACATTCCAGTCTGAATCTTCTAATCCACAAAATTATATACTATTCAGCACCACAGACCAAATAGACATTACAGCAATTCCAATTTTACATCGTCAATTTTCACCCCTCATGGGCTCTTATTTTCTAATAAACATACATCTTATGCCTGGAATCATACTTTCATCAGCGAATAAGTGCCTTCCAACATACGTGGGTTATTAATGTACAGAAACCCTTAAACTGTCATTAATGTTGTGATCAGCAAGCAATAAGTAAATAGTCTATACTATTTGGATGTATGCATAGCTAAGCTAGCACAAAATATATCACTGATTCTTTTCATATAGAAAATAAAAAGAGCATAATTGAGAATGAATTTTATTGTATCAAAAATTGAGCTTTGTTTGGGAGTTGAGTAGAGTTAAGAGGGGAAGTGAAGTGACAGTATGGGGGAGTGAAACTTTTCTAGTTTGGTAATACTTTTTTGAGGGAAGGTGGAGAGGTTAGGAGAAGTATAATTTCACCTAATTTAACCTCCAACTTTAAAGATTATCTTACCCTCCAATTTGGGGTTAAAAGGCCTTAGCGCCTCAAGGGTGCCTTTAATTACACTGAAAAGGAGTTAAAGGAAAAATCTTCTATATTTTAGCACTTACTTACAATTTTAGCATTGACTCTCATTTCCTCTCACTAAAATTTCCAAACAAGAAAACTTGACTCTACACTCCATTCTTCCCTTAACTTACCTTCCACGGTTTAATATATACTCTACTTCGCTTCCCATTCAAAACTCCCAAACAAAGCCTCACAATGAACTTCATTTCCATTAAAAAAATGAAGAGAAATGAAATATATTCTTAGGAGCACAAAGTACCTCCGGTGGCATTCCACTTGGGTCCTCCATAAGTTTTGAGTTGTAGGTTCCCAACGAACTGGCAGTGGGAAGTGTGACCTGGTTAAGCTTTTCTGATTTCACCCCTGAAACCTTTTTTGTCTGTGAACCTACGGCCCCAGAACCCCCATCTTGTTTGACTACAAGCGGTGCAAAACCTTTCGAGTCCAATTCATTATCAGAGTGCCACCCTTTTCCTTGCACACTCAATCCAACTTCCCCAAGACCATCACTTTCTTCCTGATGACTCTCTTCATTATCAGAAAGGCTGTTCAGCGTTTCTGATGTGTCTTGCCTTAAATGGGAATGCATCTCATCTGCATTCCAGGACAAGTGCCTGCTATTCACCGAGGAAATGCTTCCATCCAGTGGAGATGATGAAGAGAAGACTCCCTTGAATTGGCGCACAATATCATCCACAGCATCATCCACATTCACTGTGTTGAATAAAATAAGACAGTTGTAGGGATAAGATGCAGTGACTTCGCAATTCATGATAAATAGTAGTTATAGAATTTTTACTATTGTCCACTGAATCATACACCAAGGAACTTCCATTCTGGTGATGACTACTCAACATGATCCTCTCTTTCGGCATATGGAGAATAACTTTTGTTATTTGTACTGTAATTTGGATGTTTGACATGTTTTGCATTTGAAAATGGCTTTTAACAATATTTGATTCATTTGTCATCAAAATGAGAGAAGAGACCTCATTTTTTAATCAAACTGAATTTCACTGAGTACTTCTATCATCAAACTTATGCATCAAAACTTGGATTCATCTTTCAGATGTCAGAAAAAATGACGAGTATTTAAAGGTACTATGTAAATGGATTGTTGAGGGGACTAACAAGAACAAATTTACATACCTGCTAGATTTCTCATAACAGAGGAAGATTTCCCAAAAGAGTAATTCTTCAAAAACAAAAGAAAAGGAGAAGTTTTCAGAAACACTCATCTTACTGATCAATAAACAAGAAGTGGCAATTGTCATCAACAATCATAGACTAACGTACAGAACAGATTCAGACCTTTGAGGAAGCACTCAGAAAATCCCACACTTCATGTTGTTCTGCAACATTTGCTATCGAGAGAAGATCCTGGAATATGAGGGTAAATAAGGAAAAGAGAAAATTTTTTAAAAAATCATCACAAAACTTTTATTAAAAAAGGCTACAGATCTCATACTTGTAAATATTTATCTAGCTGAATGCAACGTTGATGAACAAAGGCATCCTCTGTGCTAGATGAAAATATCCTTTTGGGAGGCAAGTGTAGCGTATAATTAGGAATGTCCTTTAGATGTCTGTGCAGCCTCTCGAAGTTTCTATATCTGAGAAGTGAAAAACAAGAATTCCAAAATGAAAAATACATATATTGGTTCTGTTACAGGGGCTCAACAATTCTCAAGTGTCAGAAATATTTTTAGAAATTTAGATACCAATAAAACAGTATAATAGAAGAGAAAGAAACCTTCTTTTGACAAACCAAGTCCTGTTTTCTGCATCTGTTACTGCAATTGAATAAACTGCAAAAGATTTTGAACCGAGCTTCTCAAAGTATGCTCCCATAACCTGCAGAAATAGGGTAAACAACAAGCACTGAAAAAAACAGTATGGAATAACAAAGCATTGAAAAAATCAGCTAGCAACATAACAGGAGACATAATAACTTTAAATCTCTGATGCCTCTAAGTATAAATCATCAATGACAAACACCCACCCGACACTTAAGCTTGGGAACATGAGATCCATCATTACGTAGAACTATATCTGAGACCTTAATCTGATGATTGTCACCATGCCTGCCAAACTCTGGACCATAGAATTCTGAAATAATAGGTCCCTCAGAATCTCCAGCAGCTGCTAATCTTTTATCAGGCTGGATTTTGAGGGCAGAAGTGCTGTTGGATCTTTTAAGCCTATTCCTATTTTCATTTCCAAAAAGATCACTCGCCTTTTTTTCCCCTTCAAAAGACAGCAGTTTATTGAGATCCTGCGTAAAATGGACAAAAAGTTTTTTCTCCTCATTTGTTGAGATATCATGGGATAATTGATGTTCTTGTTGCACTTGAGCTTTCTCCTCGGTTCCTTTGGCTCTTATAGTACTATTTGACAATGTTTCTTTTGGCAAAACTATATTATTTTTTGCAGCAACCTTGGCTGCAGATAGTTCAGCACCGGATTTAATATTCTTGTTCTCTTTCTTTTTATAGTTTCTTCCTTTTGTCCACATGTTTTCAAGATTTTCAGGCATAAGAACTTCAGTTCTCCTCTGTGTTGCTACCTCCAGCATTCTGGCCCAATCAGCAGGACGAGGCCGCACAGTCTCTGGCTGGAAAGAATCATAATCAAAACGTGGATCCATGTGATCTTCAATTTTAGCCAAAGTTAAATCAATGCTTTGATATTTCCCCCTGGCATTATAATCCTCAGCCTTCTGACTGCTTAATGAAGAACAGTTACTCGGGGTTGTATCACCTTTATGTACGCCCCCCGAAAACTGAGAATTTCCAACCTCCGTCAGGGTACCATCATTAACGGCAAGCAAAATAAACTCAATCAACTCATTGATATACCTGGTTAGCAAAATAAAAAAGAAAAGCATTTAAATAGATGATTTTGTAAAACTACATTTCAAAGCATTAAACAATGGTTATAATACAAAAAAATAACATTATCTGGTCTACAAAAAGAGTGATCCTACAAAACCCAAATTTATAAGATAGCTCACAACCTTCAGTAATGGAACAAAATATCAAATGAAACAAATGCCTCAACAAGAGTCAAAGCTTTAATCAATAAAGCAAAAGAAGAGAAGGATTAAGAAGGAAAGGATTCAAGAAGTAAACTAAAACCGAATTACTTAATGAAATAAATATTCTTACCCAGGGCTTGCAAGATTCATTACAGGCTGCATTACCAAGCAAGTTACAATTTCTCGAGCAATAGCTCGAACCAATGGACACTGAGATTCTCGAGGTCTTAGTAGCACAGCTAAAAGTCCACCAATGAGGCGTTGAAGATACTTTGGTGGGAGAAAAGAAAGATAAAAAGAAAACACATGATTACATCAACTAGATGAAACATAATTGAAAAGAAAGCAGTTCTTATTAAAACTCTCCACTCACACCTTGTACTCACTCTCAGGAGATATTAAAGCAGGATGAAGCTCCTTAGAAGACATTAAATGATATTTTAACCTATCATCTCTCTCCTCAGTAGAAAGCGTTGCCATCACATCCACCCCTATAGCCAATTGATTTCGTCTGAATAGTTCTATGTGATCCCCAATCAGGTCAACCATATCCCTGAAACATGAATCAGCAATTTACTTCCTATGCTTTAACCACCAAAGCGCGAATATAAGATCTGTTGGCACAGATCACATAGACACATGTTACATTTATATAATCCAAAAATGTGAGGTCATGAAGCTTACCTAGTTAGTAAGTCAACAAGATTTAACACTTTAATTCTTCCCGCTATCTCACCAATGGCATCCATTATTACTGCACGGATAAGTTCAGGTGTCTCCTTATCTGGTGTAATCTCTGAATACCACAAATCTATCACAAAATCCTTAACTATCTTATCAATAAACTCATTAGCTGCAGCTTCAACAATTGGAGAATCAATTTTTCTCTTCCACCTTGGTGGAGGTGGTGTTGCATATAGTCTAGAATCATTTGGAGACAATTGTTTTTTTTCCAGATGAGACAAGTAAGATTTTACTTGAACTCGCTTGTGTGATTTCCAGCTAAATTCCACCTCATTAGATAAAATCCGCAGAGCAGCAAGTAAAGCAATTGATAATGGCAGATTCATCCACATTGATGAACTCGTATCTGAAATGTATAAGAACAATTACAAAAACATCTAACACGACTACATTTACATGATAAAACATCATTATGACACTTTTCAACTAATTAAGAAATTCTGCAAAATCACAAATACTGTTGATTTCAACGCATAAAAATATTAGCTTCAGGCAATTTATTCTATTTCAAAATCACCAAATTCGAGAAAACAAAACAAACCTCAAAACAATCAGAAAAGTCAGACAGGCAGATTTATCCAATCAATAAATACTTTAGCCAAATACACTAAGAAATTACCTTAAGCTTAACCACCTTATTTTTATGAAACAAATATGAATTACCAGTCCTATTACTTCCTGTACGCAGAAACTATGAACACATGACTGAAACAAAATTTAAATTACTGCAACATTCCTTCAATAGATACACCCAAACAAAACCCTGAAAATCGATAAAAGCTGCTAATTTGAGCTACTCTCACGCACATTGGTGACCAAAAATTCACCTCGAAGCAAGCAGATATACTAGAGCACCATTCTACAACTAAAACCAGTAATTCGAAACCCTAACTCAAATGAATTATGAATAATTCCACAACTAAGCAATGATACTTGATCAAAAATTCAAACTTATAACAAAATTCAATTCAAACGAACCGAACCGAAACAAAACTGGGAACTGAAAGGAAATTCAAATTGAAACAAGCAAAATGATTTCTTCGTCCATTTGAAGATAAAAAATTAAGAAAATACTTACGAGATAAAAAGTAGGTCAAGAGAAACACACAAAGAGCCCACCACAGCATACGGAGCTTGGCTTCCTCGATCAGATCCTGTATTGTCTCTGTCGCCTTCATTTTACAAATTACAACTCAATCGGAGAATTGAACAATTTGTGTGTTTGTCCGTGTGATAATCTGTGTAGACGCAGCGTTTTGGTGGTGGAATTTGGAGTGGGTCAATGTAATACATAGAGAGAGAGTGGAAATTGTTGTTTGGTTTTGTTTCTCTCAGCTTTGTCTGAGAGAGAGAGAGAGAGAGAGAGAGAGAGAGAGAGAGAGAAGGTGACAGAGAGACGTTTATTTGTTGTATTTGGGACACGTGGCAGTGGCTTTGGATTGGATTTCCTTGGCGGTTGTTTTGTGTTTTCTCTTTTTTTTTTCTTTTTACTTTTCTTTCTTTTTTTAGTTAATAGTAACTTTATTAATTCATTTCCTCCTAAAGAAGAGGAATAAGAAAATCTGGAGGAGATAACCTCCAAACATAGAGCCTTGAATATGAATAAGCAGCTCTAGTTAAACAATGAGTCACTCGATTAGTAGTTCTCTTTACAAATTCAACTCTAATATTTTACAGAAATGATACTAATATGTGACAATCATGGACCACAGAACCCCAACTAGAGAGCATATGTGATACAAAAGATCATAGAACCCCAACTAGAGAGCATAGGTGATACTGAATTAATTGCTTGTACTGCTAGAAGACAATCTGATTCAATGATGAAGTGGGATTTGTTCCTTTCTTTCACCCAGATAAGGGCTTGCCGGATTGCTAAAAGCTCAAGCACACTTGGATCTTTACAGTGCGGCACCTTATCAACAAAGCCTCCCATAAATTGACCATCATGATTCCTCATCACTGCACTGCAAGAACCTCCATTATCAAATACAGTTGCACCCACATTCATCTTTGTCCAACCTTGTTGAGGTTTATTCCATGCAATCCTCCACTCATCCATAGGGGTGTCCACTGTTTGGTTAACCGACCGATAACCGACCGAAAAATTTCGGTCGGTTCGGTTAATTTAGAAGTTCAGTCGGTTATCGGTCGGTTAAAATTATAAAGTTCGGTTAATCGGTCGGTTTGGTGAAAAACCGATAACCGACCGATTAACCGAAATTAATATTTATTTATTTAAATATATATATTTTTATGTATAATTTATGAAAAAAAAATAATTTATAGTTCAAAACATTTTTAGTGTATACAAATTTTAATTAATATATATATTTTTACTAAAACTAACAAAAATCTTAATTTTTTCTCCAAAATTTACATATAAAAATTATTTTTATTTTAGTAGAAAAAAGTTCGGTTAATTCGGTCGGTTAACCGAACCGACCGAAAAAATAACGGTTAATTCGGTTCGGTTAAATTTCTTTTTTCAGTCGGTTCGGTTAATTTTTTTCCAAGAATTCGGTTAACGGTTAATTCGGTCGGTTAACCGAAACCGACCGAATTAACCGTTTGGACACCCCTAAATATAAATTGTAAAAGTTTAGATTCCTTTTACTCGGAAGATGCATTGCATTTTCAAAGTTCCAATCATTTCGGGATGATCTTGATCACCAATATACTTATGAAGAAAAATTACCTGAAGTGGAAAATAGCTATGGAGACAGCTTTAGGTGTCAAACTAAAACTAGGTTTTATTTACGAAACTACACCTACATATGTTGAGACGGATCCACACTATAACTACTCGATGTGAGTTGTTTGCATGAGTTTATCTAGTTGTTAGTCTGTTCAAATCTCTTCTTAACAAATAGTTTTTGTTCTTTGAATTGTTCCTCATATGTCATTCAATGCTCATTCAACTATCTCTTATTTTAACTCTTCCATTCTAAACTTTTCACATTTCAACAGTACTAAAATCTCAAAAAAAAATTATAAATGACATTTAAGAACCCTAAACAATCAAGAGGCAAAAAAAAAAAGTAAAGACATTCTTATTTCTCTGAATTTAGGAAAGCACATTATAGAATATCTTTGAGTTTGATTAATTATATATATTACAAGCAAAGGCATTCTCGTTTCTTTTTTCTATTGCTTCTATTGTTGGATGTTGAATGTCGTTTACTTGTATGAAACGTTGTTGTTATTGAATTCTATACAGTGATACAATTATTGAAGTGTTATGTAAGAGATCGAAATTGTATAATTTTATACATTATTGACCGCATAATTCAATACATTCATAACATTAATTAGGTCGAAGGCGCAAATTATTGGAAAAATTTAGGAACAACAAAAGCAAAATTATTCTCAAAGGTAAAATAGTCATTAAAAGAAGTTATTTTTAAAAAAAGATGTTACATTAACAAATATAACATAAATCACAACTTGAACTAGCATTTAAAAAATTTAAGAACCGCAACAATTTAGATGAAGAAATACAAAAACCGTTAAACAATTGCATATAACTCATGAACGACAACCTCTTTTACCCTTAAATAAAACTATTAGTCTTCATTCATATTTTTGTCTTGTGTCCTAAGTTATATTGTCAAGGGTGAAACATATCTACACTTCATGATGGAGTGTTTTTTCTTCACAGAAAACATAATTTATTTCCAAAATGGTAAAACACCAGGAGAACCACTGACTGCCCTCACCTTCAGGCATGCATGGTTCAGTGTTGATGTGGTCCTCAATGGCGACTCACCATTAGCCATGGTTTTTATAGAGCCTCCTCCACAAGTTTATGGGGAACAAAAGCATAAATTCTGAAGCATAAGTAGTGGTGGTGGTTGAACCCCAAAATAACAACACTAAGATGGTCATTTTTTTTATTAAAAGAGCCAACCAAAGCCCTAATCAAGCACTAACCTGCCATTTCTAAACTTTGACACGACTAGTTTATGCCACTAATTTGTGTGCTAATCGAATGGTTAATTATGCTAATCAAGAAGATCGATCTACAATGGTAAAAAACTAAGAATATAAAATTAAGGGTTTATCATCGTGTGCCTATTTGGTCTGCTGCCATGGAAACACAAATATAATAATGATTGCGATTAGGAGATAATGGACCATTAAGCAACTTAATGGTTCCTTTTGTTGATAATATTACCATAAACTAATAAAGCACTTCCTCTAGATTTGCTCTATCTACTGCCAGCATGACAAATGGAAAATGTGTTCAGGTTGCTTCGTCCAAATTTGAAAATAATCTTCGATCACCAGAATGCAAATTTTAAAATAATCTTCTATATACTCTTTTAGTTTTAGTTATGTGATGCAAAAGTATTATTGTAATGTTTTAAAATAAATAATATTTTTAAATATTTTTATACTATTTCATTTAAATTAGAGTTCAATTATTTTTTTAATTAATTATAAATATACAAATGCTTAAATTTAATAATTAAAATAAATAAAGTATAAAAATAATTAATAAAAATTTAATTCTAAATAAAAAATTCTCACATAAATTAGACAGGTTTTATCTCAGTGCAACTTCTGAACATTCCATGATCAACGTAAGAATATTTAATTATTATTTTATTTTAAATTATAATATTTAATTATTATTTTTATATAATTATTATTTATTCGGATCGTTAGTCGGCCGAGTTTTAAAACACTAGAACAAAGAGTTTATTACCTCTATTGTAAATTAGTGCTAATATCTACTGAAACTTTATTTTTTTAAAAATATGATCTAATGTTTTTTTTTTGACATCATATGATCTAATGTTTTAATTTATTTAAAATGATAATTTTTTAATAAGTTATCTTAATGAAATATTTTTATTTTTATTTGTTAAATGAAATTTTCATTTCATATCTTAAATAATATTTTTAATTGTTTCTACATCTGAATTGAGGGATTTTTTTTTTAAAACCTCATTTTAGGGATAATTTTAATTTTTTAATTTTCGATTATTTTACCTAAATGAAAACAATTCTGGTAATTATTCTTCTTTCAAACGATTGAAAGAACACAGATAAAAGAGAGATTCAATAAAATTTTATTTTGTTATTTTTATGTGTTTATGCTTTTTTTTTTGCATTTTATGATTTGATTATATAAGTAAACAAGTGTTGGATTACAAATGAAGGAGTTGTTGATGCGTTGGACCAAATTTTTTGTTGAAGATGTTTTAGATGGATTTGGATGATACTTGACGTGAATAATGCGGTAAATGTTTTGAGTTTTTCATTTAATTTAATAAGCAATTATAGTTGGATTTAAATTTTAAATAGGTGTGTGTTTTTAGAATGATTATTTTTGAAATTTTATTTCAAAAATATTACTTTAACGTCTATCATGTTTTATATACTAAATCATGCCAATTTGGTTGAAAAGAAACAGTATTGCTATATTTATTATGTATTTAAGAATTTATATGAATTAAATTAAGATATTATTCACTAATTATAATTGATGTTATAATTTTATAAAAATTTTGATATTTAATTTATATCAAAATATAAATATGAAATCGATAAATAAATAATTATTCAAAATATTACATGTATTGATAATAAAATAACATGACATCTAATTAGATATTATTAATAACTTATTTGATGAGAATGAATATTATAATTTGATAACATCTAAGTAGATAAATATTTAATAAAAATAATTAAATTTTTTAAATTTAAAAGTATCATAAGAGAACTTAAAATAAATAATTTAATTTAATATATTGAAAATAATTATTTATTCTTTTTTATTTTAAATATATTTTTTAAAATCGTCACTTATATTAAATAATTTATAAGAAAATTATATTATAATTTAGATTAATAAAATTAATATATGCATCCCGCCGCGTCGATGGAGTACCAAGTGCTAATTTTCTTTAAAAAATATTACTTTATCGTCTATTATATATGTGAACTATATATTACTAATTTGGTTAAAAAAATTATATTGCCATTTTTATTATGTATTTAAGTATTTTTAAAAACTTTCCATATGTGATTTTCTATATAAATTGAGTCTATCTTGCTCTTTTATACATATGGTATCTAAGTTATATGTTTTCATAATAACTTTAAAAACAACTTAGAAACTAAGTTAAATGATTGATTGAGCATATGCTGTCAAGTATCAACAGCAAATAGATTTAACTCTTAAAACAAAAAAAAAGTGGTCTCTTTATATTTATATTTTTTTGTTACAAAATTTTAAGAAAAAAATTGGTTAATCTACAAACCAAAGATATAGAATCTCAAAGAGACCTCACGAACCAACAGATTAGAACACGTATGTCACGCCTAACGCTACTACAGACGTAAAGATTGAACCGACGTCCTCAGTGTATTGTTCGACTCTCTTACCCAACAAATTAGAACCTCTATGTCACCCCTAACGCTACTACAAACGTAAAGATTGAACCTACGCCCTCAGTGTGTTGTTCGACTCTCTTACCGTTGAACTCACATACGAAAAGTAAAATAGCCTTATGATCATAAAACAGCTAATATGGTAAAAACAAAAAAGACATTTAGACATGAATGACATTCCCATCTAAAGATAGAAAATGACATCTAGTGGGCAAGCATTTTTCTAAATAAAAATAGTTGCCAGAAGGAAAAAAAAAATCCACTAGAGATGTAAGAAGTTGAATTCTATAAACCAATTATTTAATTTCAAGAAATAGTGCATTCATAATTATATGCCTTTTCACAGTCAACCATTTGCAAACCAGCCTCTATATATAGTCCCCATACTCCACCTCTCTTTCCATAACCATCTTATCTTCACTCCATCTTCTTCCTTTGTTTCTACTTCAAACACATTCTTCTTACAGAAACAAGACTCATTAAGGTTGTCTTCATTATCAACTAAGAACAAAAAACATGGAGCTGGCTTGTAATGATCAAGAGAAAGTCATTGGAGTTGTTAACCAAGAAAAATGGGTTAATGATTCTTCTGTTGATCATAAAGGAAGAATTCCTCTTCGAGCTAAAACTGGTGCTTGGAAGGCTGCAAAGTTTATTATCGGTAAGGGCTTCATTCAAAATATATTATAATATTTATCGAGGAGTGCTTAATGATTTCAAGCGTGTGATAATTAACAGAAGATAAATGTTTTATTTAATATTTTAAATTAAAAATTTACATAAAATTTTTAATAACTAATTATATCGTTACCTTGACATACTTTTCTATTAAAATAGAAAAATTATCTCATATATAATAGACTTTTTAACTGTATTATTTTAACTTTTTATCAATTATTTTATTGAAAACTAACAGTATTTAGTGTTTATTTTTTAGATGATATGAAACCGATTTTACGAATAGATTCGTCAGTTAAATTTTTTAGTACTTTTGATTATTATTTATATATATAGCTAAAACTATAAACTTTTATTTGTGCATATTCAGCTGAAATAATAATTAGCTAACTTTATAAGTATGGACAGAACTATATCATAGCACAGTTTTAGCCACTATCTTATCTCTAATCAGCATCTAAGGGAACAAAACATATTTGAAACTTCTCAATTAGTAGTTTTCAAAGGATTCCCAATAACAACAGCATAAACCCTAAGCTAAATCAGGAAAAAGAATTCCCAAGTTTGTTGGTTTCCTGTAACATGGCTACTATAACAAAATGGTAAGGCTTGAAATCTTAGATTTCTTTCTCAAAATAGGTTGTCGTTCTTTTGTTATATATGCATATGTTATTCGGTTTTTGTAATTCTTTAAAGAAACACAGAAGCTGAAGAACAAATACAGAAATGATAAAATATTTTAACTAGTTGACTAGTCTTTTCGAGAGACCATGAATTTATTCTATACTATGATCCAAACTTTAAACGGGTTAACTCATTTATGATCAGAACTCGTTTAACCTCAACTAGAAATCCGCTTAATTACGAGTCTTGTCAGGTTAGTTAAACGGATCGAATCGAGAATTGTCACCCTATATTTGTGCAATTTAAATAGGAAAGAAAGAAAGCATCAATGCATTTTTGGGACGTTATTATATTAGAATACAAGTAGTAGTATCTTTAAGAGCATTCATAAATC
>CANYCX010812539.1:0-15807 GCA_948193385.1 Breynia disticha f. nivosa
TACTTTTACTTTTTGCATGCGAGATATATTTTCAACAAAATCATCCAATCATAAAACCCATTTTTGCATAATTTGATATGGAGTAATAAAAATGTAGATAACAATATTTTCATGCATTAATTTGCTCAAATGTCTAGCAGCTAAATCTGTATATGTGTATAATGTCTTTGATGACAACCCAATATCAAACAAGATGTTTAAAAGTAGCTAGTTTTAACTTTCTTTCACATCCTATATCCACTCCTATCATCTCTTCTTTCTTCATATCTTTCATTGAGAGTCATGACAAATTAGCTCTCACTAATATCCTCCACTATCCAACATATCCATAACATCACTCACCCACCTTTATTCACACTCCCTTTTCTATTTTCCCCATTCACTTTACGTAAAACTCTCCCAACCTATTTTTCTTCCATTTCTTCCTCCATCTTCTACCACCAAAATGGCCACTAACCTTACAATACTCTCAAGCTTCGCTTTCATCATTTCCATAATTATGCTCAACTTCCCTCACACGATTTCTGATGGCACTTGCCCTTATCCATGCTACCCTCCACCCACCGGAACCGGCACACCGGCAACCACTACTCCATCGCCGCCCTCTCAGTCAGGTTCATACCCTCCTCCAGCAGGTTCAACAACAAATCCTAGTCCGGCGGGGAATTTTCCATACTACGCACCACCACCACCTTATGGTAATAACTACATGTATGGTCAGTCTCCTCCGGACCCGATCTTGCCTTACTTTCCCTTTTATTATAGAAAGCCTCCTCATCAAACTGAATCTTCTTCGGCGATCCTTAATGTTGGAAGTTCAGTTGTTGGTATAGTCATGGCTAGTTTTATGCTTACTGTGGTCTTTTATGTTTATAAATTTTAGTAATTGTAAGTGAAAATTTTGATGTGATTTTGATAATGGACTCTAATTTAGAGTATTCCTAGTCTTGTATTTTATATTTGAAGTGCTTTTGTTGGTGCGAGTTTGGCAATTAATTGTTTAAAAACTTTGAATTTTATATATATTTGCTTGTTAATTTTCTATTGTGGAAAATTAAATCAGTTCGAAACAAGATTCATTAATACTATTTTTTTTTTCTTCTTGTAAGCATAAGAATGAACAAGACTATTAGACACTAATGTTATGTTTTGTTTAGTTTGTTTTTTGTTTTCTATGTTTTGGAGTTTCCTAATTTTTTAAAAATAAAAATTATTTGAAAATCATTTTGCTTTCAAAACAATTTAAAAGGAAAACTAGAAATTAAAATTAAAATTAATATTTATTATGTAATAAAAAATTATAAATGCATTTACAATTAACAAAAGACACTATTGTATAGGATATTAATATTTTTTAGTGATAACATAAGATATGATCAATCAATTATTCATCTGCTATGGTCTCCCTAATGTTACTCTTTACTCATTCTATGCTGTTGAGACACATCGACTTAAAAATCATTTTTGAAGAATAAAAATGTTTTTTTATTCTTGACATTTCTTGCGCAATTAAAAGAGTATCAGAACAATCCACTTGTCAGACAAAATTATGAGAACTGCAATAAGCTGTGAGAATCTTCTGTTATCTCAAAGGGTAACTTGATATTGATTGCAAATATATGAAATAGTTTCTTCAACACACCTCAAGTTCTTCAACTAAAATTAAAGTTCATATTTTTGTTAAATTCTTCAACCACAAAACTCAGCTAGATGGTACCTTTCACCATAGAAGGAGCTAAAATTTCAAGAATATTACAATAACTTTAATCAACTCAAAGTAAAATTATATTCAATCTAAAAATTTTAAAAAAAAATCTTGTTTAGATGTTAGCATAATTTTTTCATTTCTATGAAGCAAAAATCTATTCTCAGATTTTGTTTAAAAATTAGAACTTTGTTTAAGGTTTTACACACAGATTAAGAACATATTTAATATTTTTTAAGTTGGTATTCAATTGAGTATTATAATTTTTTACTTGTATATTACTTAATTATTGGGTTTATTTAGCCAAACCCAAATAAAATACAGAGGCCTATAAATTGAGCCTAAGTCCAATTTTATTAGAAGAATTTATAGCTATGTCATCCATTTTTTTTACAAATCGGAGGCTCCATCATATTTTTTAGGTACATTCTCCACACACTAAATAGTCGATACTCTATAGAAATTAAGACTGACTTGAGTGTCGGAGTACAATCAGGGGATCAAACCTTCAACCTCTGTTCTTCATTTCTTTTGTAGATTTCACAATCATGAGAAGACTCAAGATTGTTGTTGTTTTAAGTAACAATAATTGATGTTGTCTATGGAAAAATTCTAAAAAAACTGTGTATTCAACCGCTTATAGCTTTTTGTTTTTTGGTTTATTCACTCTTTTTCAACATCAACCAATCCACCAATTGATCTCATGCATTAAGTCCTTCCTATGCTTTGATAATGTTTGAAATCTATGAACTTGATAAAAGTTATTTTTTAGGATGAATAATATTTAATAGGTTGACCAATGATGGAAGCAAAACAATTAGAATGGTCAAAGAGGTTCTAGAACAGCTTTCTAGACGACTAAGACTACATCTAGTCAACCAAAAATCAGTCTGGACTCAAGTAAGAACAATTGGACTCAAGTATGCAGACTGATAGCACCAAACATACACCTAGTCAAATAGACTATTTTCTTAGCAAAAATTAGGATAACAGCTATCTGGTGACAAATTGCATGCCTAATGGACATAATCATGATTAAATCTGACTTAGGGAAACACGCTAATGATTGGAGTTTAAATTTGAATGTTCATGTCTGGAGGGATCTTGTTAGTTGACCAAAGACATTCCTAGTCGACCAGAAATGAAAATTTTAGTCGACCAAGAGGCAAACTAATCGAGTAGATAGAAATTGAAAATTGTCAAATTTCTTCTGGAATGAAGTGCACTCGACTAGAATTATTCCTACTCCACCAGAATATGAAGTTACTCAAGTAGAAGAATTTTCAGTTAACTAGAAGAAGATCTATTAGTCGACCAACACTTGGGCTAGTCAACCAAAAAGTGCTCTACAACAAAAGGCACTATTTTCAAGACCTCCAATTGGGACAAACTTTGTATCTAATGATTATATTTTTAAAAGGAGGTATAAAAAGTTGAAAAGTTAGAAGAAAGAGAGGGGGAACTACTGTTCAAAACCTTCAAGAATTCTGTACAAAACTCTCTTAAGCTCTTTAAGAATTCTAAGTTATTTGTGTAAGAATTTATGTATACATTGTCTATTTTTCTTCTTAGCACAACTAGTTTTATCTTGTTAAGTGTTAGAGAATAGTTAATCTCTCTTATAAGGTAGGATTTGAGCCATAGGTCAAATCAAAGTTTAAGGTTGCTTCAGCCAGAATTCAAGTGTGTAAGGAAGTTCTCACTAAACTTGGAAGTGAGATAATAGTCAAGTGTTTGTCAAAGCCTTAAGTGGGAGCTTAGGTCATCGAAGTAGGTGTTAGGACTGAACCACTCTACATCGTGTATTCTTGTTCTAAATTTTTACCCTGCGAAAAGATTCAAAAGTTCCCAATAGCTCTATTCAACCCCCTTCTAGAGCTAATTTTGGTTTTACATTCTTCTCTTTGAAGAGCTCCTATAGAACTTACCTTAATAAATACAATATAACACTTCTCAAAATCACTCCTTAAGTTAGTTTTGATTTCTTGACAATATGGTGAGGACTAGATCTTAGATTGTTGGCCAAAATGACAATGATGATGTCTATAACATCAACAGTCCTTTTAACCCACAAGGACCTCAGGACATCCTCTAAAGGAGGGTACTTCTGGTTCTAACCCTCTTACAATTCCTATTAATGACTACGAAACATTGAAGAATGAGAATGAAGAAAATAAAAGAATATTAATAGAGATAATGGCTATGGTAAATGATAAAACTCTTTAAGCTAATGTGGTTCCTCCTCCTTATGCACTGACTAAAAAAAGAGGAGCTATTGAAGAATAAAGGATCTTGCCAAGTTTGTAGTGTATAGGTAATCATTCATTTTAGTATTTTTATGTGCATTATGGAAGGGATTCAAGCTTCTTTTCATTAAGTTTCAATCGGGTTATCATTATTTAGAAAATTCCCAAGAGACATAGGGAATGCCGACTAGCACGAACATAGTGCTCTTCTCAGCAAATAAACAATGGTTTGGAACAATCCCGTGTTGACCATCACGGGGGTCGTGCCAACATTCTAGAATCTGGACAGTAGCGCAGCACGATGGCACGCACACAACTTGGCATTCCAGTGGCTGGCATGACCACCGTGCCGGCCTTCTAGAACTTTCAATTAACAATATCAAAGAATGCACATAGCTTCTAATACGAACACATCACATTCAAGGCCAAGTTCTATAGCATAAATTAGGCAACAATAGTTTTTCTAGGACTTTTTAAGAAACATTTCACAATACCAAATAACCACATTATTTTCACATTGCCATCCATCCAAAATTCACATGCATTACAAACCACAAACACTCGCAATACATACTCATACGAAATCTCAAGATACAATGCACTATGTATGCTAATGCAATCACACAATGCATGCCCCGAGGACTTCTCATTCTTTTTATCATAAGGGATCTCTCTTTTTTCTTTTATTCATTTGAGAGATCTCTCCCTCTTTCTCGTGGGCTTATCCCTTTTTTTTCAATTAGAGCTCTCTCTTTCTTCACTGTGGGCTTATCTCCCGTTTTGTATTTCTATAGCTCTCGTTCTTTTTCTCTCGTGGTCTTATCCCCCTTTTTATCAATCCTCACCATGAATACACATATGATGAGATGTCATGTCGTGCCATAAAATGCATCATTATCATACCAAATGAAAGGAAACTTATCCATAAAACGTGTCTATAACTCATAGCCTTTCCACATGATCATTTCATTCAATTCATCATAATTTCCTTCTTACGCATCGTAAGTCAATTCATGATATCATCAATTCACAACTGTACCATATTCTCATTTCATTCAATTGTTAAGGGCTCATATCACGTCATTTGTATAATACACCCTTTTCACAATCAAGTCATTCCTAATATCATAACATAATCAACCATTAAGCACAATATAACACGTCTTTTCATTTCACACATTTTATCACCCAACATTCCAACATGCAAATTCCATAACCACACTCACATTTATATATCTCAATTAATCCACATACAATTTTGAGCATAGTCCAACACAACTCACATATACACAAGCAAGAATCAAATATCATTCATGCTTTTAGGTTCAATTCACATAATATCATCCATTAATATTTACATCAATCATAAATTAGCCAATATATCGCCATAACCACAACATCAAACACATTCCATCCAATAGTTCATAGTCGCATTTAACATCCACATTGCCATACAACATACATTAATCATTCCTTCTTCCCAATTCCATACACACAAGTCAATTCACTTTCCTAAATCACATTCATTTCATCACACAATTATGCTAACCAAAGTTAACCATACAAATACAAGACATATCAAGGTAAGTATGTTTCGGTGCACTTACCTCGAATTCTCCAAAGTCGCATGCCCGACACTCAACCTCGGCTTGGGTCCCAATTTTTGTCTCCTACACATTTTAATTCCAATTTTGTATTAAACTATATTTAATACAACCAATTTCTCAATTAACCCTCAATTAACTAAAATCCCTAAAAATCTTCATAAAACCCATCCCAACATCCATATTCTTCCTCCTAACCCTAAATGTTCACCACATTCACTAACTATTCACATCTTAGCAAGTTTTCTGAACCCAAATCATCTCTAGAACTGATTTTATTCATAGAATCCACCAATTTCCCACGATTTCAAAACATGCATGAACAAATAGAGGTCTAAAACCTTAACTCAATGTTTTAGCTCCCCAAATCGCAAGAAACTCCCCTCAATTACTACCAAAACTAAGGTATTCTTGGGGACGTTTTGTGTGTGTTTTGAGCTCTTCTTATGACTCTGAGTGAGTCTCTCACACAGCTGCTCGCGTTTTGTCTATTTAGACGAGCACGCCCCTTGACACGCCCATGCCATGGGCTATGCGTTGTGTTTTCAGCAAGCTGTAAACACAACTCGTGCCCTATTTTGTATTGTTAATGTTTTGCACAGTGGCATTGGCACAGCCCGTTCCCAGCCTATACTAAGCCTTTGTCAACCTATTTTTACTCTTTTTTCTATCGTTCTTTCCCGACTCAATCCCCATTATATATTTAATTATATTCCCTTCTAATTTTTAGCATTTTTAGGGTGCTACATAAGATAGATAGAAATAATGAAGAAATTTGGTTCGGTGGATGACCAAGGAGAACTAAGTAATAAAAAAAACATAAAGGGACCCAATGGCATGTCTGGGCTAAAATTTGAAAAATACACCTTACTAAATTCAAAACCTTAATCTTGACAACTACTAAAAGGTCAAGACTTCTCACTCTTCCACCAAAGGCAGAGGTTTTAGGAAAAGATAATGATGTTTACTACAAATTTATGGTACTCGAGGTCACTTTACAGAGAAATATCATTAACTTATGAATTGAATTAAAATATTGGTAAGGGAAGGAAAGTTAGATAGATTGATTTTTGCAAAAGCTTGAAAAGGTGACAGAAGTGGGTCCTCTCATGAAGAAATAAGAACTAATGATAGAATATATTATGATAGAAGATATGAGTAAAGAGGGAACCCTGCTAGAAGATATTGTGAGGGAACCTTGTTAGAAGATATGAGTAAAGAGATTATGCATTATGATAGAAGATATGAGTAAAGAGGGAACTCTGTTAAGAGATCCAATAATAAACACAAATAGAGAAAGAAGAAGCAAGAGAAGATCTCCTACTGATGATAATGCTCCAGCTCACCCAGCAATAAATTTTACCTATAGAGGGGAGACAATGGAAGGAATCACCTCTTTTTCAAGAAAAGCTTATGTAAGACAAACATATCAAGTGAATTCTATAATGAAAGTTAATGAAGGAAAACAACCTATCACCTTTTCCCTAGTAGGTGAGGGAAATATTATCTTGCCTCATGATGATCCCGTAGTTATCTCTACGATTATAACCAAACACCTAGTAGAAAGAATTCCTATTGACAACAGAAGCTCAATAAATCCTATTTACTAGAATTACTTCTAGAAAATGAACCTCACTTATGATAGAGTGAAGCCAATTTCCACACCATTGTATAGCTTCACAAGGGAAACAATACCCATTATAGGCTCAATATAACTAATAATAACTTTGGGTAGTGATCCACACATTGTACTAGAATTATTAAAACTATCATTCACATACTTATTAATGAAGTTCCTTACACTTGTAGGGGTATATGAAGTATGAGGAGACAAAAAAAAGAAGACTATGTTATGTTTCCTCTGTCAAAACCAATAAAAATGGAGGAATGGTTGGAAGTAAGAGATTTGAAAAATCCATTGCTATTAAGGATGCACGATCTGAGGAAGAAAAACCACAACCTTTAGAGGAGTTAGAATTTGTTAAGTTGAATGAGAATGATGAAGAAAAGCTCGTATATGTAGAGAGCCAACTAATAGAGGAAATAAAGAAAGAAAACATCAATTGCTTGAAGAGTAATACAGACATATTTGTATGGAGTCCAATAGATATGCCAAGCATTAATCCATAGATCATCTCACATTGCCTTAATGTGGACCCAAAAGTATTTCCTATAAAATAGAAAAAAAAAGGAACTTTGCTCTGGTGAGTCAATTAGCTGCAGAATAGGAACTTGAGAAATTACTAACGGCAGGATTCATTTGTGAAGTTTAGTATCCTGATTGTCAAAATCTAACGAAAAGTGGAGAATGTGTGTAGACTTTGTCGATTTGAATAAGGCTTGTCCAAAAGATTCGTATCCCCTTCCACGAATTGATAAGCTAGTGGATGAAACTTTGGGATATGAATTGTTAAATTTCATGGATGTATTCTCTAGATACTATCAAATTGCAATGAATCCACCTGAAAAAGAGAAGACAACAGTCATCACTGATAAGGGCATATACTGTTACCGTATCATGTTATTTGGCTTAATGAATGTTTGGGCAACATATCAATAAATATTGAATAAAGTCTTTAAATACTTGTTAGGAAATACAATGGAAGCATATAGGATGATATGACTGTCAAGAGTAAAGAGGAAGAATCTTATTCAGAAAAGTTCACTGCAGTATTTGACCCAATGAGGAAATATAATTTGAGGCTTAATCCTACAAAGTGCTCTTTTAGAGTAGGATTAGGAAAATTTTTGGGTTGTATGATTACCCAAACAGAGATTGAGGAAAACCTTGTAAAGGTGCGAGCTATACTTAACATAAAACCACCAACCTCAGTAAAAGAGATGCAAAGGATGATTGGAAGGATTGCTGCTTTAAACAGATTCTTATCTAAGCCTGCAGAGAGGAGTCTTTCATTCTTTAAAACTTTGAGAGCAAGAAAGAAGTTTGATGGACTAAAACATGCTCAAACATTTAAAGATCTGAAGAAAGAGATGCAAAGGATGATTGGAAGGATTGCTCCCAAATACATGAATAATCTTTCACCTTCTTTTCTCAGCAATATTGCACTTAATGCTAATTCACTTAGTGGACTGTAGAACTTAGTAAGTATGATATTCATATTGAGCCATGACAAGAAATTAAAGGACAAACATTGGCTAAATTTATAGTTGAGTGCACTTATAATATAGATGAACACAAAATAGAGGCAAAGACATTAGAATGGAAGCTATTTATTGATGGAGCTTCAAATGCGTTTGGAAGTGGAGTAAGAATTGTGTTGATATCACTAATGGAATATGTGTTAGAATACTCTCTTAGATATTCATTACCATGCTACAACAATAATGCAAAATATGAAGCATTAATAGCAAGGATGAAGTTGGCAAAGGAATTATAAGCTAAAAACATGATGATCCACAGCGACTCTTAATTGGTCATATAATAATTTCAGGGGGAGTATAAAGTAAGGGAAACAACATTAGTTTATTACTTGAAGAAGGTGAAAACATTAGCGTGGGGCTTCAAATAATTCAAACACATACAAATAAATCAAGTTGAGAATCATCACACTGATGCCTTTTCAAAACAAGCATCTTCAAAAGAAGCTAAAGTAAGAATAGTGAAGTACTTGAAAGGCCTACCATTGAAGAAAGGGTCAAACAATTTCCAGAACGGTTTACCCAAACCATTCCTAAAATTGTTCCACTTCCAGGGACTTTCAAAAGGGTCAAAATGGTTTAGGGAACAGTTTGGTGCAAACTGTTTCCCAAACTATTTCAGTTCTAATGCAGCTTAGAAAGGGGAAACAGGTTGTGGAACGATTTACCTGAACCATTCCTGACTATATAACCGTGATAAATAAATTTATTTAAGGGAAGAAAAAGAGAGAATAATTAACCTAATATTTGTGAGTTAATAATGAATTATGAATGAGAATTTCCTTACTTTAGATAATGAACTAATGGTTGTTTAAAGTAGATAATGACTAGGATGATTTTCCTGGATCTACAAGAGCATAATACATCTAACACACTTTACCAACGAGTACTTATGCATTAACTACCTTGGTAAATTATGTAGATGTAGTTACTGGGTATTTAGTTACTCACGATGCATTTGTGTTTTGTGGTGAATGTGTAGAGCCACAGTAGCGTGCGGTGGGACTTTTGCTTTTTTTAATGGTATTAATAGTTCGATATCATTTCGCGAGGTCGATGCTCCTAGTTTTTGAGTTCATACCATTCCTTTTGTAAGTTTATACAAAAACTAGTACAGATAGATGGTTTACATGCATTGTTAAAATCATTTTCGTAGCTTCTGCATATTTTTGATTTGTTTTTTTGTATATGGCCCAACTTTGGCCGGGCTTTAAGTAATGTATGTTTATTCGTCTTTCTTATTTTCTTGGCTCGTTAACTATTTCAAAAGGAAAAAAAAATGGTTGCTAAACTTGTATATTCCATTCAAAAATGAACTATTTAAATTTGGGTGCGACATTTAGTGGTATCAGAGTGAAGATTAGATTCCCTGCTGACTATGCTAAAATTGATTTCATTTGCACCATACTTTTGGAAACTAAAGGTTTTGGAACTTTGATTTCTTTAGGATGGAGCCGATTGACAATGTATCGCATGAGACCGTCGAGTCCCAAGAGTTTGTGCAGGGGCAAGGATCAGCCCTAGTACACAAATCACCTTCTACACAGGTGTTATACCACCATATGACCCTGCTTATGCACATTTTTAGGAAATGATGTAATAGATTATAGGGAGACAAGGAGGCCACCAGGGTGAGGGCCTTAATATTGATAAAAATTTTGGTGAGGTACGGAAGCAGGGCACGAAGACGTTTGAGGGTACTACTAGCCTGAACTAGGCAGATCAATGGCTCTGCCATACTAAGAGGATCCTCAACTGGATGAGGTGCACGCCTGAATAGAAGCTGACGTATACTACCTCACTATTGAAGAAAGGAGCTTGGGACTGATGGGAAGCCATCCCCGAGAGTTAGAATGATCCTCTTACCTTGACCTGGGGCGACTTCCAAAAACAGTTCACTGATAAGTACTTTCCTCCTCTCTGTCTTAGTAGGAAGAAGATAGAGTTTTTAGAGTTGAAACAAAAGTTGTTAATAGTTACGGAGTATGATGCTCAGTTCACCAGACTTTCTTACTATGTACCTGAGGAGGTAGCGACTGACAGTAGCGGAGAGACTGCTTTGAGAGAGGGTTGTGTTCAATATTTGCACCTACATTGCCATAAAGCATCCCACTTACTAGATGCTTTTCGAGACTACTTTGAGGTCTGAGGAGCCTTTGGCCAAGAAGGGCCGACATGAAGGGAAGAAGAAGGAGGTTTTAGGTGGATCTAGTTCCACTAGAGGTCATAAGAAGTCAAATTTTAGGCCACTTAAGAGTGTCAGGAGGGGTGGTAGCTAGGGGAGAGAAGGTTCCAAGACTAGGGGAGGTCATTCCTTCAAACCCCCTACCTTCAAACATCAGATCACCGTAGCCCACACTAGTACAGACACTAGCGATCTATGTTATTATTGCCATCAGCTAGGGCACCATGCCCAAAAATGTTATCAGAAAGCATGGGATGGGGGGCGAACAGTCTTTGGTCAGAGCAGCATTGAGGACAACCGTGCAGCTAGTACTATCGACAGAGGCTGAGGTAGAGGTGGGAGGGCTACAAGCACTACCTCGAGAGGCAGAGGAGCTTCTCAGTCGGCTAATCGACCTCATCCACGTGTCTATGCTATGACACGAGATGAGGCAGCTGCTAACCTCGACGTGATCACTGATATGATTTATGTTTCTGCATATGATACATTAGTACTGATTGATCGAGGTTCTACTTGTTCATTTATGAGTGAGTCAGCGATAGAACAGATTGGCGGTAGTGTAGAGCCATTGGGATACATGGTAACAGTGTCAATGCCAGTTGGGGGTATAGTAATGGTGAGAAATGTGCTGAAGAACTGTGAGTTGAAAATTGGCGAGCTGAGTTGTGTGACCAATTTGATAGTGTTGAGGATGGCAGAGTTTGGAGTGATATTAGGTATACACTGGTTGTCCAAAAATAAAGATGTGGTAGATTGCTATGCGAAAGAGGTTGCGATTGAGGTTGATGGTGAACAGAGAGTGTTGCTAGTGGGTGAGTGAAAGGTTATTCCTTCCTGCTTGGTATCGCAACGATGGCGGCAAAATTAATAAGAGTGGGTGTGGCGCATACTTAGCATATGTGATCGATGTGAGCAAAAAAAGTTAGGGGTTGGAGAGGTAGAGGTAGTGAGAGACTACCCAGAGGTATTTCCAGATGAGCTGTCAAGACTACCACCACCAAGAGAAGTTGACTTTGAGATTAAGACGGTACCGGGTGCAGCACCAGTCTCAATAGCGGTTTAAAATGGCAGTAGTGGAGTTGCAAGAATTGAAGAGGTAGTTGGAACTCCTAAGAAGGGGTTTATCTGACTGAGTGTGTCACCTTGGGGAGCACCAAACTTATTTGTTAAGAAGAAGGATGGGAGTCTGCAGTTGTGCGTAGACTACTAGTAGTTGAATAAGGTCATCGCGAAGAATAAGTACCCGCTACCAAGGATTGACAATTTGCTAGATCAATTGAGGGAAGCGACAGTGTTCTCTAAGATCGACTTATGATCGGATTACTTGCAGTTGTGAGTGGAGGAGAGCTCCATTCCTAAGACATCATTCAGGACTCAATAGGACCACTTCGAGTTCACGGTGATGGCATTCGGTCTGACTAAAGCGCTTGCAGCCTTTATGGCTTTGATGAACAAGATTTTTCAACCAAACTTAGACCGATTTGTGATGGTTTTTATAGATGATGTGTTGGTGTATTCAGAGGACAGAGAGGAGTACGAGGGGCATCTCCGTGAGGTGCTAGAGATACTTAAGGAAAAACAGTTGTATGCTAAGTTCGATAAGTGTGAATTTTGGATGAAGGAAGTAGTGTTTCTAGGGCAAGATATCTCAGCCGAGGGTGTGATGCCCGACCCAAGCAAAATAAAAGCAGTTCAGGAGTGGAAGGCTCCAAGCAATGTGACCGAGGTATGTAGTTTCTTAGTTTTGTAGGATACTACCGGAGATTTATAGCAAATTTCTCTAAGTTGGCGAGGCCGATGACTGGACTCCTAAAGAAAAATATCCCATTCATTTGGAATGAACGTTGGTAGGAGAGTTTTCAGGAGCTGAAGAAGAAGTTAGTGAGACTCCAGTGCTTGTATTGCCGACTAATGGAGGTGGTTTTATGGTTTACACCGATGCTTCTAAAGTGGGATTTGGAGGTGTGCTTATGCAGAATGGAAGGGTAATAGCCTACATTTCATGATAGTTGAGACAACACGAGGTTAATTATCTTACCCACGATTTGGAGTTAGCAGCAATCAAACATGCTTTAAAAGTGTGGACGCATTACTTGTACGATGAAACTTTCTAGATTTTCACCTATCATAAGAGCCTCAAGTATATTACCACTCAGAGAGAGTTGAATCTGAGGCAGCGAAGATGGATTGAGCTTCTTAAATATTATGACTACACCATTGACTACCATCTGGAAAAAGTGAAGGTGGTCATAGATGCTTTGAGCCGGAAGGGTAGAGAGGATGAGGATACAATAACTTATAGGGTTAAATCATTATTTGCATTACAAGAGTTACGAGTGCAACTTGATATGATTGAGAGTTGATTGCTGAGAGCCAGAAGGAAGATGAGCACTTAATGAAGATAAAAAAGAAAGTGGAAAAGGGAAGGCGACAACACCACATCGGTTGGACGATGACAGGGTTCTATATTACAGGGGACTTCTGTGTATTCCTGACATAGCAGAGATTATAGAGAGACTGATGGAGAAGGCACACTCCTCACAATACTCAGTACATCCTAGTAGCACAAGATGTATTGAGATATGAGAGATATGTACTAGTTGGTTAATATGTGGTAGGAGACCGCAGAGTTTGTTGCTCGTTGTTTGCCTTATCAGCAAATCAAGGCGAAACATCAAGCTCCAACAGGGAAGCTAAGGCCACTAGAGATTCCAGAGTGGAAGTAGGAGAAGATTACAATGGATTTTATAGTGGGGTTGTCGAGGATCTTTAGGGAACACGAAGTCATTTGGGTGATAATGGACCGACTCACCAAGTCGGCACATTTTTTGGCTATTCGACAGGATGATACTTTGGATAAGCTTGCGAAATTATATGTGGCAGAGATTGTGAGGTTACATGGTGTCTCTATGTCGATTATGTCTGATCGTGATCCGAGGTTCACTTTCAGATTCTAGAGGAGTTTACAGGATGCCATGGGCACTAGGCTACGATTTAGTATAACTTTCCATCCTCAAACCGACGAGTAGTCAGAGAAGATGATCCAGATGGTTGGGGATATGATAAGGGTGTGTGTACTCGAGTTTGGGGGCAACTGCGATGACCACTTGCCGTTGATTGAGTTTTCTTATAATAAGAATTTTCACTCGAGTATTAGGATGGCACTGTATGAGGCTTTGTATTGGAGCCGATACTGGAGTTCAATTTACTGGGATGTAGAGGGTTTGTGAAAAATTAAGGGACCCGAGTTGGTTCAACAAACTCTTGAGAAAGTAAACGTGGTGAAGAGGTGTATACAGGCCGCTCAGGGCCGATAGAAAAACTATTTTGATCAGTGCCACCATGAGGTAGTGTATGAGGTAGGAGAGAAGGTATCTCTCGGAGTTTAACCTTGGAGAGGAGTGATTCGGTTTGGTCGGAAAGGGAAATGGTGTCTAAGGTATGTGGGACCGTATGAGATCATCGAGAAGGTAGGACCACTTGCCTACCGACTTCAGTTACCAACAGAGTTATCTTGACTTCACAACGTGTTCCACTTGTCGATGTTGAGGAAATATCAGTCTGACCCGAGTCACGTACTTAGAGTGTGACCTCCGAAATTTAAATATCACTCGCGTATAACTCCCCTCCTGCAAGTGATACTCAAACTTCAGAAATCAGGTTTTTGGATTTTAAATATAAAATAAATAATAAATAAGAAAAATTGAATTTTCATTCAAATCAAATTCATTTGCATATACAACTTTACAAAATAGATTCGTAACACAAGTAGTAGAATGTATATATAGTCATGTACGATATTTAACCCAAATCCTTTAAGTGGCAGCACACCTCGGTTCTTCCTCTTTAAGTATCCAAAATCCAAGCAAAATGTACTCTTTCACGTCTTAACTAATACCTGGTCAATTTCCTGTCGAGGGTTGCAGGCAATAACAATAATTGCGTAAGTCATAAGACTTAGTAAGTAACATAACCCAAATTGGTCGACTTCATTCAAATCTCACATCAACTTCAAAACTTCACAATAAAACATCAAATCACCATTCATAGCATGTTCTGACATATTCCAAACAAACATTTTTAACCAAATCTCTCAGAATGGCTCATTTCAACCTTACATGATTAATTACCTCATTCACACATACACTAAACAAGTTTTAATTCACATATCAATCCTCATTCATTTTTCCCTTTAAATAAACATTTATATCTATATCTTAACTCATTCAAGATCATACTTCCATCAATTCATTCCACCCTTCCAACAACAACCATTTATAGAATAATTCAATAAATATATCACACTAAAACACAAAACATATTAAACCAAATTTCTCTTCACAAGTCAAGCTTCCAATTAGCATCATGACAGGATTAAATATGCACATCTAGCAGAATGTAGAAAGAAGACCCGGTTTGGTTTGCAAGTAACTCATTTGGAGATGAAAATTTTAATTCACGATGGGTAGGAAACCATAGTCTCAAATGAGATTCATCAAGAGCACAATCGAGGTTAAGTAAAGGCTGATCTTCCAACAATTCAGAAGGCAAATCTTGATCGAGACTCCTAAAATCTTGATCGAGACTCAACTTTAGAATGAAACTAGCTCGGACAGGAAGCAAGTCTCGATCGAGGCTTGCCAAGTCTCGATCGAGGCTTGCCAAGTCTTGATCGAGGCTTGGCTTCAATGAAGGAAAACACTTGCACCGAGAAAATAATTGATAGTACAGAATGTAAGTCTCGATCGAGACTTCATCAACCTCGATCGAGATCTGATCCGAGTAAGCAATTGACGTGGACAGAAGGTCCACCTCGATCGAGGTCCATATAATCTCGATCGAGATTCTTGACAGACTCTTCCCTTGAGTCAACATTTTTCCATCTGAATTAATTAAAATATAAGGCAC
>CANYCX010812684.1:0-19168 GCA_948193385.1 Breynia disticha f. nivosa
ATGCAATGTTTGTTCCATATGTATATTGAGTTAGGAAGTAACTGGTTTTCAAACACACTTGAATAGTTACGAACAAATTTGAACTGTCATGTTGATTGTAATAAGTTAAAAATATCTATGAATTGATAGTACTGTTTTGAACATGTATGAACAAATATAATATTTCATGTTTGTTGTGTGAGATGCGATTGGATCTGAGGTTTATGTGCTATTTGAACAATTTTGAACATATATGAACAAAAAAAATATTTCATGTCAGTTTTGGAGTGCTATTTTTTAGTAAAATGTATGTGTTGCACAATGAACATATATGAACAAGTTTGAACATGTTCTGAATTCAAGCTTTGTTTTGTGTCGATATTGTTTGAACATATATGAACACTATTACGATTTCGCTATCTGATTTGTGTATGTTTAGTAATGTGTGAATGTTTGTGTTTTTAATAACAATTACAAACATTCGTGAACAAAATTTAAATTTCTGTTCTACCTTGTGTCTGATGAGTTGATGCCAAATGTATATGAATTAATTGGACATGTATGAACAATAATGAACAACATTAATTTTAAAAATATCATGAGTATGTTGAAAGGGAGTGTGACCCCCAAATTCGACTACCATTTTTTTCGTCCCATCTATACTTACCTCGTCCAAATGGTACTCGAACTTGGACATCATAATTTTCGAAAATAGAAATTTAAAATACAAGGGATTTAAAATCAAGTATTCCTTCACACACTTCTAAATATATACATATAACATAAACATTTCATTAATTGAAGAATTACATCGAGTTTTTAGTGGGGTACCTAAAAAATTAACAAAGTTTACAAAATTTCATAGGGTTATAAAAGAAAAGAATTCACATAGACTCCATTTCAATTATAACCCACAAAATGAATGGATGCACTATCAATGTTCAAATACAAAATCATTGTATGACAGATTCAAATCAATTTTAGTGCACCGCCCACCTTGGTTCTTCTATCCTTCGAGTATGAGTCGGAAACAAGCAAGAAAAAGGATCTGCACCTTCTCGTCCAAAAATCCCCTCAAGTCCCTGCCCAATATGGCAGGCATAAAACACGTGAATTATGAAACCCCGTGAGTAACACTTACCGAAATGGACAACTTTCCTAATCATGTAGCATTCACATTTATAATATTAAACCACTCATGAGTACATAAGTATTCAAAATATTCTCTTGGCACAACTCACATGCGGATCAAAGCCCTTTATTATTTAAGCTCCACATTAGGTCAATAACATCCAGCAGAACACCTTACAACATCTTAGACATTTCCACAATACAAAATATATTCATGGTAATCACAATGGCATACCCCATGAACAAGAATCAAGTTTACACAGGAAATCCTAGGGTCAATACATATACTACGTTTAAGGCATTATTGTCACAAATGGGGAACTAAAAAATACTCCAGTCATGACTCACATGGCTTGGAGGAAAAATGGATAGCTTCATATTCACATTCGTGACTCGAAGAGTCACTTTCGTGGCTCATAAAAGTTGGATGCATTCTTGCCCAGACTTGTGGTCACGTTCATGATTGGAGAAGTCACGTTCGTGATAATCAATTCTCTATGCGTGGCACCATTAAAATGCCTCCAGAGGTAGTGTCATGTTCATGACATTATGTGTCACGTTCGTGGCACTCTTGCTGAAGAGAGACATGACCTCTAGAATGGGAGTCACGTTCGTGACTGGAGAAGTCACGTTCGTGATGCCCATTCGAAAATGCAAAGGTGTCATCCGAACACCAGTCACGATCGTGACTGAGGTCAGTCACGTTCGTGGCTGGCTATTGTCAACCTCTAGTTTGGTCAGAAAGTCAGTCACGTTCGTGACTGGTGCTTAACGTCTCCCATTGTGACCAGAAGGCCAGTCATGATCATGACTAGAGTCAGTCACGTTCGTGAATGGTATGCTGTCACCATTTCCTACCAGTTTTGGTTCAAACATCACACACACCAATCTCAACATACCAAGCAATTCAATTTCCAATCAACATCACCATTTCATAAGGAACTTTTAATCTCATTCTCACTTCCAAAATCACAGATAATTACATTACAAGATGCACAACCCATAGCAGACATCAACCATTTCATTCATCCTTAACACAATATTCCAATAATCACAATCACAAGTGCATAATAGCATACACATTCATTCATCGAGGCATCTCACATATTCCTAACCCTTACCAAAGAAACATGGTATCCCTCCACATCACTCATCACAAGTACATCATAACAATTACACTTGTTACCACAATAAGCATCTCGTATGCACATAATGGATGAATATGCATGTTATCTAATGCATTCTCTTAGTATGATCCCCTGATCCCATTTAATTTCTTTTTAATTGGCCCCTTGGTGCCCTACTTCGACGTTTGCAAACGGACCTCGCCGGCCAGAACTATTGGTTATAAAAGTATTGGATTCGTATTTATTGCACACTTATGCGCCTCTATTCCTTGGCACACTCGTACACACTTATGCGTCCCGAGTTTTCACTTGTGCCCGGAGTAGCATTGGTCATATACTACTCTCAACTTTGCTCCCCTAGGAGCCCATAACCACTCCCCCATATATGCTCACTTATGAGCCCTTTTTATTTTATTTCTTACTCACAAGGAGTCCTTTGTTAATCATATTGCCCACCTATGAGACCCAATGCATGGATGCTAAGTGCATGCACCATCCATGCGACCAACACTTACGACCAAATCATGCCATAACAATCAAATGATGAACACAACTAATTTCCAACACAATCTACAATCAATTTAAGCATAGCCATCATAAGTATCATGGTTCTCATCAACAAAGTGACCAACCAAACATCATCATGCCAAACATTTCACACTTAAGGAAACATTCAATCATAGGGAAGAAGTGTTCATGTTACTTACCTTGTCAAAAGCGTTTAGCGGCTTGGTTCAGAACTTCCCTCGTTGCGATTTGGATTTGCTATAATTAACATCACAAGGCTACACATCAACCTTATATTCATTTAGCCATATACAAATGAAATGTATGTAAATTATGCATCTATTTTATTTACTCCTATTTCTCCTTCCTCTCCCTCTCTTTTCCTTTTAAGCCTCTTCTTTAAGACTATACCTACCACAACCACCATTAATTTCCTGACACCTAACTCCAATTAATACCTAGGCAAGTTCCTTTGGTTATAAGTTAAGGTTTATGACCCTCCAACACATTTAAATTCTCCTACTTCCCATTTCCCCCCTTCTACATCCTAACAACTCACCTAACTAAACTTCAATCTCACACTCATCATAATTCCCAATCAATTCAATACCTCAAACACTTCCAATAGACCCCAAACACACTTACCCAGGTGACGAAACACAACGAATCCTTGTTCGTGCCCAGCCACAAACTCGTCACTATGCAGGGGCGCCCTTCTCCCAGCAATCTCAAGTTCCTAATTCATGATTTAACATCACACATAGCCAAAAATGATTAGTAGACATTCCGAGCTTTCTAACGAGTCCAATCGGAGTTAAATTGCAAGAGTTAAGACCTTTGGAACTTAGGGTTTCATGGAAGAACGGAAATGGAAAAAGGAATGGAGGTTATTACCTTGATTTCGGGTCAAGAACGGGTTTGGAACTCCCTAGCTTCAGATTTTGGTGTGAATCGATGGTAAGTGGGAGGTTTCAACCAAGAAAGGAAAAAGAAGAAGAAGAACGGCGTGGAGAGGGTAAAGAGAAAAGAGTGTCATTTGTGTGGGAGGAGGAATAAGGAGAGGGTTAAGTTTTTAGGGTTTTGGTTCATGAGTTTGGGCTTAGCCACTATTCCTCTTGTATAATTCCATCTGACACAACCCACACTCTTGTCCCGACAACTAATTCTCGACAATTCTAATTCTTTTCAATTTTTCTAATTTCCCCATTTATAATAAATCCCAATTCTTCCTCCTAATTATTTCCTTAAATAAATCGCGAAAAATTTTCTCTCTTTTTTTTAGGTATTTTTATTTAATATTTTAATAAAATAGAAATTTTGGGGCGTTATAGGGAGTCATTTGTTTTTGAAATATTAAAACACTTATGAACAGATACAAATTTTTATTATATCGTTTTTGCTTTACAGGATGATGATCTGTTAATACAACCGAAGAATCATTTCATGTCAAGAGCCTCTCTATGTTACATCTTTCAAATTCAAAGATGTCTTTATTTGTAATCGCAAGTCTTTAAGATTGGAGTTGACCTTCAAAAGTATACCTGTAATTTGATATTTTTCATAAACCCCATCATCGTTGAAATATCCCCCATATTTAATCACTACTTGATCGTTTTCCATAGTTCCTGTGAACAATTTTTATTTGGATAAAATGTATCAGCGAATTTAAACGAAATGAATATTGAGCATTTGGTGTCAAATGAACAAATGTGAATAATATTAAACTTTGTAAATGAATGTGATTTTACTAAGTTATGAGCAATTTTGATGTAACAAATGTGAACAATATTCAACTTTGTTCATCGGTTCTATAAACTGTTACGTTATTTGTATAGAATGAACAAAAATAAACAAAAAAGAACTTTGTTCATCAATTTTTTTCTCAAAAAATTATAGGTTATTCAGAATGTCGAGAATGCTTAAAATTGAGCAGAACAATAGAGTGTTAACATTCTTTAAAAAAAACGCAGTTTTAAAAAAATAACTTCTTTCTTTATATTGATTTCCTTGATTTCAGCAGTTTTAAAGAATGCTAACTGAATTTATATTTAACTTTTGTATTTCAGTTACAGCTGGAAGTTTTTAAAGGTTGAAAGATGGAAATGTACATATTTAAAAAGATAAAACTGCATTGCAGACAATTACAACTACATAAAAATATTAGTGGGCATTCATACACAACGAATAGGCATACCGAGGCTATGCCTAATTTTCCGATTTGTATGCCCTCTTATTTTTATCTCAATCTCTTCTAGATCTTTCTCTTATCTAAACTTACCACTCTCTGTGCTCTCTACATCTCATTTTTCTTCTTTCTTTCTTCTTCATCCCTTAGTTTATCTTTTCTTTCTACTTCTTTTTTTCTTTTTCATTTACTTACTTGAAACATTAAACTAATCAATATCTCCATTTCTCTTTTTTATTTTATCCTCTCTTTTCATTTCTTCTTTCTGTTTTTCTTTTTAATTTGTTTAGTTTGGTTCAAATGGCAAAAATTTGTCCAACTACTCGAAATTTTACATCTAAAATTACGTAAAATTACTATATTATGAAAAACCTCCACTTGCAGGTTATTCTTAAAAATTTTGTTTATATTGCACTAATTTGTTAATTTTAGGATTAATTAACTATTTTTATAAATTTTATATAAATTTTTTACTTTATAATTTCTATTGTGTGAAAGTGTGTTGATTTATAACCTAATTTTCCTAATAATATTCATATTTTTTATCTTTAATATAAAGAGCATGTATACTCAATAAATTAGTTTAAATAAATGTTCTTAATGTAAAATCGTACTCTACTACTCCACCAGTTCAATTGGGCATTGAAAAATAATATATACATAAAATTATTTTTGTAGCACTTAAAACTCGACCAATTCATTGTTTTTTCACCAGTTTGATATCGGTTCACTTACAGACCAGATTAAATAGTAAAAATGTACTGGATCAATGACCAGTTCACTATTTCAATCGAACGGTTCGGTTTAATTTTAATAACATTGAATAAAAGTACTATTATAAAAATAACAAGCTTACTGTATGTTACTTTTCTTTAGATTACTCTTTGTTGCGAATAAACTGGAAATTAAATTTCATCAAGTGAAAGGATTAACATTAACCGCTTTGAAAGTCTCAACAAGATGTACAATACAATGCATTCAGAATGTTTTCCAGTGACAGAACCAAGAGAAAAAACTGATATTGAAATCACAGGGTTGGAACCCTCTCGGCTGAACCAGAAAGCACAGTAAGCAAATTGTTCCCGAAAGGATCGCTGAGATGTTTTGCGAGGTTCTCCACTGGTCCTTCTCCTGTCACATAAGCTTGGATAAAGAAACCAAGCATCGCAAACATTGCCAGTCTCCCATTCTTTATCTCCTTCACCTTCAGCAATGCAGCCTGGTCTGGGTCGTTTGCCAAACCCAATGGGTCAAATGGACCTCCTGGATGGAGCTTGTCCTCCAAATCCTGCCATGGAAGAATGAGTTAAGCATTGCTAAAGGGATTGTATTTTCTTTATGAATATGATGCGATCATACCAAGCCATTGGTGATTCTGTAGTATTCAGCACCTCCAACAAGGACAATCTCAGCAGCTACGGCAACAACAAGGTTGATGGGGATGTTGTTTCCAAAGTAGTTCAGAGTTTTCCCATCAAGAAGAAGAGCTCCAGTCTGCAATGTTAATCATGTTAATAAGTCAAACTAGATCTCAATACTGACTTTGGTATATGGAAAGAGTGATAGTTACCTTGAACCAGACAGCTTCAGGACCACAGTTGGCTCCATATTTGTTAAATGCTTCTGGGATGATGAAACCAGCTGCTCCTAACATAGCCCACCTGGCGTGAATCAATTCATATGCCTGGTATCTGCAACAAATCAGAATAAAGTTGGATTAATCTCATTCAAATTCAATTTTCTTTTCCCACAAACATGTGTAGAGAAAGAGAGAGATTTAACATACTTAGCAAAGTCTTCTGGCTTCTTGCTAAGGCCAAAAGGATCATAACCATAACTGCAGGTCAAAAACATCAACATTTTGTTTCTCCATTAGTCGAATTAACGAAACACAACTCTCTCACGGCAAATCAGGAGAAGGAAAAGATCTTACTCTCCAGGAACCTCTCCGGTCAAGTACTCTGGAACCTCAGAACGGTCTAACAGACCCTCAGGCAAGAAAATTCTTCTGTCAGGACCTGAAACCAAACCATACTGTCATCAACAGCTGAACCAGAATTGGAGTCAACAAGAGATGGTTTCGAAACAAGTTGTGATAGGAATATGGAGTGTGGTAAGATGTGAAACTTACCGTACCACTTGGCGAGTTCCTCATCGGCAGGAGAGACAACAGAAACCTTCTTGGGAGGAGCAGCCTTCTTCTTGGAGAAAAGAGCAACAGTTTTGAAAGTGGAAGTTGTTGATGAAGTTGGTGCAATAGACCTTGTTGCTCCGTTCAAGTTCAATGGGTTTCCAAGCATTTCCTTCACTCCAATGGAGGCAGCTGCTGTTGATGCTGCCACTGATGCCATCTTTCTCTTTAAGAATTCTCTGTGTTTTCTTCTCTCTTTTCAGGTGCTGTAATATAGTCTAGAAATTCAATAACAAATGAAAGCCTTTGATAACAGAGGCTGTGTATGGAAGATACTATATGGTTGAGCTGGTGGATGTGGACATGACACGTTGGATTCATTTTAATGGGTTGTGATTGGTTGGTTCAAGGGAATGTGTAATCTGATACTGAATCCTGATAGGCCAATGTTGGTGATGTGGCAGATTTGATGATGATGTGGAAGGCAACTGATGTTGGGGAATTGCTTAAGTTTGGATAACATGGAAGTTCTATCCAGAATCTAATCCTTCACATTTTTGTGGATCAAGTTAGATTGTTGGGAGGTTAAACCACTTTTGTCTTTTCTTCTATTTCTCCAGCTTCTTCCAAGTCCTGAAAGGTTTTCAATTCACCTCTTAAACATAATAGGGTCAATTCGAATTAGCGGATCGTAATCGTATACGTGATTTTTTTATCAAATATCATTATGTATGACACAAACATTATAAAATTGAATTCGTGTCATTCGTGTTGCGTCTAATCGTATTATCGAGTTAAAAATTACCAGCGCTATTTATATCTCAAAATTACAAGTTACTAATGCCAGGATAAATTTTATCTGTACCGGTAAATAATAGTACACAGCTATGGATAAATTAAGCCTAAACATGAGTATCCGAAGAGTCGATCAAACCGAATATCCGAATCAAAAAGAATCAGAACCGAAAAATTATTGACTTTTTACTTTTCTTCGAACTAAATTAATTCAAAAATTTCATTAGTTATATTTCTTGTTCTTAAATAATAACCGAACCGAGAAGTTCACCGACACCGAATAGATAATCAACTAGCACACATCACTTGGACTGTGTTGATCAGTCTGTTATAACATACAGCTTTAAACCAACTGGCCCAACGAGATTAACTCATTTTCTCCACTTCAATCTCTCTTGATTTTGCTCTAACAAGCCTCTTGGCGCTGATGAATAGCTTGTCGAAAAGTGCACCAATGCCGTCCCTGACATCAATAAGCAAAAGAACACAGACAAATGCATTGGTAATTACTGTTTTTACCATAAGACCACAGCATATGCAAATGATCCCAAACCAAAGCGAAGATTTGAAAGTCACGGCATCAAATTCTCAAACGACTGCGTTTTCAAACTAACTTGAGTAACTTCCATTGATCGCTTTTTAGGAGGGGGCCATATAGGACTTTCTAAAACTAAAACTAAAATGTGGGGACTAAATAAAGGACTTTTCAAAATGCAAGTTATCAATCCAAACTGAAGTAAACAAAGGCTTATCTTGTTCATATTTTATATCGTTCTGTACTGATACTGATATGATACGTTTACGCTGAAATCACAAACATGAACACACTGAAAACCAATGCGTTGATACCCTGTTTACCAAAATTCTCACCCTCTTTCTCACTAAAATGTAATTTGAGGTGTTGCAATGGCATGAAATCCAAACAACGCTGTGGTTTGAGTTATGCAGCATCACACAGTAGCCATGTAATGATGGAGGACAATTTGGAAGCTTTTTTAGAGGTTGTTATTACCCTTTTGGTTGCTTTTTAACTTGAGCTTCATTTTAGTTGATTGGGTGTGTGTTTCTTTTTGCCAAAGTTTTATTTTCTACAAGTTAGTTGATTGAGTTAGTCATGTGGCTGACAGATTCTTCCAAGTGATTTGCGTAATATTCTTGTAAATGATCCCATGAGGCCTCGGCTACTAGAGGTAAGTCTTTTAACAGATTTTTCCAAGTGATTTGCGCAATATTCTAGTGCAGATTTTAGTATCACTAGCCTTAATTGCCTCAGAAACTGTTCAACTTGTAATTCGATTAAATGCAACAATGAATGCCAAGGACTTCAATATTTGTTTTTTGTTTCTTGCATGATTTTTTTTAAAAAAATTGTCGAATCTTAATATTAATTAAAAAGACAACTTGAAGTGAAATTCTGATTTTTCTAAATTGATGCATACTTGATTCATGAGGCGTGTTCGAAGGAGTTAGTCCTTTGACCATGTGTGTTTACTTAGAGAGTTCTTTGTTTCTCCTTGTTTCTTGATTCATATGAAGTGATGAACAGTTAAATAAGTTATGGTTTGTGATTAGAATAGCATTGTGAAATGTATGTTGATATGGCTTTTTATAACAGCAACGTGGTAACTATTGATAGGTTATATTGGACTTGGGTCGCTTGCCAGAAGCACGATATCTAGGCAAATCTGGTGGAAAGCATTTAAGGAATACTGAGGTAACAATTTCACAATGGAAACTTTGAATGTAGTTTGTAGTTAAATAAGAAACAGAGGAACTTTATTTACTAGTGTTGTAGCGATATCATATTTTGCTGCTGTAAACAAATATGGCAGACACATACACTTCTCTCGTTAATTGACAGTTAGCCATTTCAGTTAATGGGGCTTGAACAACCATGTTGATTTAAGGGAGTCCAAGAGTAGTGTATATTTTGAGAAAGAGCCATGTATCTTCAGTAGTAACTATATAATTAGAGTTTCTGCAGAAGGTTTAGAGGCTTTGTTATATTCTGGGAGATTATTTGCCTTAAAGATGGTGACTCGTCACGCCTCAAACCTCTTAATCCATTCACTTTTACTCTGTTTTCTTAAGATAATATAAACAAACTCTAGTGACGCTTTTTACCATTGAATTGACATGAACTTGGCATTCACTATTCAATGCCCAAATGCCTATGAAAATTATTAATATCCATAGTCAACTAATTTTGTTGAATATTTCTTTCTACTTACTAAATGAATTCATTAGTTAGGTAACATCAAAAGAGTTGGAGCATGCTCAGAAAAATCTTGGAGAATTTGGTGACGATAATCGAGCTGGGATTGAGGGAACCTTGCATAGAATATCTGCAATCAGGAGTAGGAATGGAACAGTTGTAGGTCTGACCTGCAGAGTTGGCAGAGCAGTTAGGGGTCACATTGACATGGTCCATGACTTGCTTAACTATGGAAAGAGTATATTGTTTGTTGGAAGGTATGAATATTATCTTGCATTAAGAAATGCTTTTACTTGGATATTATGTTATTAGGAAATCAGCAATATAGTTTATTCTGCTGCCATGAATGGTTAAAGGATTGTAAAAGGAGAAGCCTTATATGTTTTGGTTCCGTTTGTTTTGTCATTTTTCCCTCCTTTCTAAATTACATGACTTTTCATGTATCCAATCTTGTAGAACTCTACACAGGCTGCATTCTTCAACATACATAATTAGAATGTGGAAATAATTTTCCTGCTTTTTGATGATTTATGGTTTTATGGCTATTTTAACACCTAAAGGCCTGGGGTTGGCAAGACTACTGTGATGCGAGAAATTGCACGTGTCCTTTCGGATGAGTTTCACAAAAGAGTGGTATGTTTGAGCTATCTTTTCTTCATTATCTTTTCTAATGTTTACACTCTAGCTCTGTTTGTCTCTGAACATGCTAATCGTACTTTTACTTTCTTTTTGTGTGTACTGGATACATAACTTAAGTAGGTCATCGTTGACACTAGCAATGAGATCGGAGGAGATGGAAATATTCCGCATGCAGCAATAGGAGGGGCAAGAAGGATGCAAGTTCCAAAACCATCACTGCAACACAATGTTATGATTGAGGCAGTAGAAAATCATATGCCTGAGGTGATCATTGTTGATGAGATTGGCACAGAAGCTGAAGCTCTTGCTTGTCGTACCATTGCTGAAAGAGGCATCATGCTTATTGGTACTGCTCATGGAGAGCGAGTGGAAAATATCATAAAGAATCCTACTCTTTCTGATCTGGTTTGTTCTGTTCATTCTTTATAATCCTCATGTTTAATTGTAGTTCAGTTTATGCCACTTAGTTCCTACTGAAACTTTAATATATCTTCCTGCGATTTAGTCAATTCATGGAGAGCGGCTGCAATTTTTCAAAGATTATGCTTTCTTTTGTTAGATCCATTTTTGTTGCCATGTTCTTTCAGATTGGAGGAATAGAAACTGTTACCATTGGAGATGAGAAAGCCCGTGCTAGAAGTGGTCAGAAAAGCATTCTTGAAAGAAAAGGACCTTCGACATTTTATTTCCTGATAGAGATGAGAGAGAGACATCATTGGGTCACACATCTGGTATATTTCCATAAGCCATTTGCTTTTGATGCATGAAAATGTTGTTGTGAATGAGAATTTTGAAGAAGTGAACCTTTATCGTAAACTCAGAATATTGTCCTCATCGACTATTACTTAATTGAACCTCTGTACTCATCTGGCTAAGTCTATGAACATTGGCTCAATTTTTTGTGGGTTTTAAGCAGCATTGGCGTAGTTCATTAGAATGGATTACCGATTACGTACTTAGGGAGAAGTAGAACTAATGGAACCATAGGACAATAATACTTGTTAAAATTTTATCTTTAAGATTACAAGACAAGCCAGATGATGCCCCATTGTTCAGTTCTTACATATAGCTTTTCTTTGGGTAAATATGCCTAAGGTGACCATTGTTGATGAGATTGGCACAGAAGCCAAAGATTTTGCTTGTCGTACAATGCCGAAAGAGGCATCATGCTTTTTGGAACTTCTCATGGAGAGCGGCTAGAAAATGTCATAAAGAATCCTACTCTACTTTTGTCAACTTTCCTCTTTCTAATTGCACTTGTTTACACCTCTGGTGAGACTGGTGCGTTGAGTGGACTTGTATTTTGTGTGATCTAGTTATTGCTCGTGTCTTGCAGACAGAAAAGAGTGTAGACATGCTGCTTCGTGGGGAAAGCCCCTTGGTTGAGGTGATTCTTTTGCTAAGTTGTATCTACTAGTCTTAAAATGTTTAAATGTGGAAATTGCAGGCATTAAATTTCCAGGTTTGTGAAATTGCTCACTTGGTAAGCTTTTATAGAAATTGCTCACTGCCAGAGTTGTTAGTTGCTGCAGATAATTTACCTCATCGCATTTTGCATGATAACAAAATGAGCTCCAACTTCAGGTTGAACTTTAATTTTCAACATGGAATATAGCTGCAATGAAGTCAATAGATCATTTGACCTATATAATTCGGCATAATTTTTCACTTTCCACATACGAGTGTTGCACATTATCTATCTCAGTGTAATTTTACAAATGGATCACAGTTGTAATTCGTGAGCTATTGTATGTTGCTTATTTTAGTTCATTTATAGAGATAAAAAGAAAAAAAATTCCAATTATCTTATATGAAAGTTCATATTGTTCTTTTAAACGGCATAATCATTTTTGCATTTAGAACTCTGTATTTGCTTGCAGATCAGGAAAAGAAACAATGAATTTGGGGTTGTGATAGAAAGATGGAAAGCATACGATGGTTACGGCATTTAGTTTCTCCCAGCCACTGCAGTAGAAAGTTGCAAAGCATTTATCATAAGTGAGCAACTTCAATTTTATGGTCATATTGTTGGCATATTTGATAATGCATATATTTTTACAGAGTAACCATGTTTCATTGTCTCACTTAGCATTTTGTTTTCCATTTGTTTATAAAAACTATAGATATGGTGAAGCAGTAATTTGATTAGAGAACCATCATTTTGTTTACGATAAAATCATATGGGAAGGACAATCGGATGACATCCATGCATCTTTTGCCGAGTTACAAAATATGCAGGAATCCGATGAGGTCATAACACCGAGTCCTGACCTTTTGGCCTAATCATTTAGCTCCCAGCCACTGGGATTCTTGATGGAGTAATATAGTTGTTGAATTTGTCAAGTGATGAATTGAATGAAAAGAATATTATTTTGTATGTTGCTATTTTTGAAACAGGTTCAACAACAGTTTCTACTCATCTGAACTTACGAGAAACTCTGTTCATGAATTATGCAGTAAATTTCGTAATGTTGTGTGATTTTTTTATTGATTTGCTCTTGTTCCAGTGTTTCTGCTATGGTTAGGGCATAAGTTTGCCTTTAAAAGGTGTCGATTTGAGTTGAAGAAGAGTACATAAAGCTAACTTTGTTTCGACAATTCTGATGAATGCTGTCCCAACTTACACTTTCATTATTCTGAATCATCATAAAAATATCAGGAAGAAAACAGAATCAGTACATTTGTTCTTTGATGAATTGGTCTGAGCGTTATGTGTGTGAAATGTTACTATGGAACAATCAATTGAAGACAGTTCTGATAAGGTTGAAATGCAGCATGAATATTTGACAGGTGGAGTTCCCCTCCAAGCAAATTTCCATGGACATATAGTGCCACAGAGACATGGTATCTTCTAGAGGGCAAAGTGAAGGTATTTCCAGACGGATCGGAAGAAATTCCGGCCGGCGATTAGGTTGTGTTCCGAAAAGAATGAGGTGCAGTTGGGATGTTTGTGGAGGTGTAGGAAAGCACAAGAAGTTTGATTAACAAGCAGATGAGTTAATTGTGGATTGGTAAGTATGTTCTGTTTATGTAATAATTCAGTGCTAGTCCTCGAACTTAGAGTAGACCATATTTGTTCATAATTTTTTTTTATTGTTTTCCTAGATATTATATAATTAATAAATATAATATTTATTTTTTCTATACTATAAATGTATACATTATTATTCATACTTCACATTTTATTATTTTTAATTTATTGTGGCATTAATTAATATACTTCTGTGTTTTTATTCATTATTTATCTATTTTTCTTTACGAATAATTTTTTTAATTAAATATTTATTTATTTATTTATTTTGCTCTTCATAATATATTAGTTCAACATTTAAAATTGAATATATTCACAACAAATATTTAAACCAAACAATTAGCCAAAAAATTTAATCCAAATAATTATAATATTTTATTATTTATATTAAATGATGATTGAAATATGATTACTCTTATAACAAAATATAATGAGAGGTTTATGACTAGAAAGAAAGAGCACAATAAATAAAAAGTTAATGAAATGCTAACGTGACATAGTTATAAATCTATTGAAGAGGATTATGAATAGGGATGCTCCTACAGTTAGCAATGAATTTTTTTATAATATGTTATCAAATAATCACTTGATTTTTCTAACAATAGTTTTAGAAATAAAATTTTTTATACAGTAACAATAATTTTAAAAAAATAAAACAAATTAACATGATGGTATTTTTATTTTAATCATTCGAAACTAGTTCTTATTAAAAAAATCTTAACCACTAAAATGATATTACAAAATTATTCAATAAAAACAATCATTATGATATTTAGACGAGTAGTCCTCCCAAAATAAAATTAAAATATTTACATTTAGACTCTGTTGTATGATGGAAAACGATTTCCTTAGGAAAAAATTATTCTATCGAAAGTAATTTTGAATCTTATTTTTTAAAGTCATATTTTATAGTGTTTGACACTCAAATAGAAAACGAGTTTTAAAATATTTTTCATGCAAATTAATTTTTTTAAACTATTAGATTTAACGAGTAAGAGTAGTCAGGAATGAAAAATATAATTCTATATTATATATGAAAAATATTTTTTAAAAAAACATGTTAACAATAGCTCTTATTTTCATTTTGACTTTTAGATTAATTTTCTTCAATTTATTTTTTCTAGTATCAAATATTAAAAAATAAAATATTTTTTGGAAAAATAAATTCCTATAAATAAATAGAAGCTTAGTTAAAAAAAACTTACTCGGTTCAAACATGAATAAATAATTTTCTAAACTATTGTTGGTTGCAACACTTGAAAACCATCTAATTTCTATTGCTTAAGCTTAAATCAAACAAATTATTTTACTTAGAGTTTACAATTTCAATACATCAAAATAATTAAATCTCAAGTTTATTTTTTTACTTGACATTGAAAAATAATACTGATGAACTAAAATAATAAAAATTTATTAATTTATTAAAAAAAATTGATAACCGAATAAATGCACCTTAAACAAAAATTTGAAGAACAAAAGAAGCATAATTCATTTACTGAACTTTGTCTATTTCCACTTTATATTAGGAAATTCATTAATAGTTAAGCTAATGATGAGATCACAACTATCAAATCATTAAACAATGGTCTCTCCATTATCAAATTGTACCCAATGAACATGAATTTACTACCATGAATGAATGATTTGAGATATTATAAATTAAAATATTTTCATCTAATTAAGTAGCTTACTCTATCCAAACTTTATTGAAATATTCTATTAAATCATATTAAGGTCGGTGGCAGGTTCCTTCTCAAAAATACTAATGAAACAAAGTTGTCATCATACAAAAAGCTTTTGACATTTCTCATTTTGGCTCCTGATTGATGTGTAGTTGGCAAGTGAAACTGTTAGAACAACAACTCCTCAGGAACCATCCCAAACGTCTCCTTCTTGACAACTAGCTTGTTAAAGGCGTTTATGTTATGATGACCATTGACGAACTTCGATAAACTTCGCAAACACAACAAACAAGGCTTTCATATGAAAGAAAAGTTGCCAACCAAACTAGGTTAGCTTTTTGTTTAAATTAAAGGACTATTAGAGAAGATTACTTGAATTGTTTCAGTGAAGAGGCTATGAAGCAATTGCAATTGAAACTAGTAGAATTATCATTTTTAACAAAATTTAAGGAATCATTGAGAGGAGGGCACCAAAACCCTTACAAAATGAAGAATTAATCTTGCTTTAGTTTTTACATTATGTCCACTTCTGGTGGATTTAGCTATACATAAGAAAACAATAAACAAAAAATGTTAGAGTCCAAAAGGTATAAATTGATTCTCCGCCTCCTATGTCATCATCAATACAAGAGGTTTGCCAAACAAATAGAAAATAAAAAAGAACTGATCACTTTTAGATTTGAGGTCATCACCATGACCATTTCAACATTTTTTATCATGAAGTCTATGTTACTCATAGGCTTAGTTTTATTTTCTAGAATGGCCAAAATTGAGAGTGCACCAAATCGTCGCATTTTTGGTGTTGATCTTAAATCTGGTGGTGATTCAGTTAAACTTTTTTATGTTACTCAATATAGTTCAAAGAGTGATGACAAGAAAGACGATACCTTGGTGAGCTCCAAACTATTTAGTAATGAAAAATTTTAAATCTTAAAATATTTAGTAATGAAAAATTGGTATATGTGCAGGCATTTATGCAGCATGCAAAAACAATCCTAGTCTAGCCAAGTTTCTCGTGCCAAAAGGGAAGTTTGTGATATTACCGGTTGTATTTCAAGGACTCTGCAAAAGCAATGTTCCTTCTTGACAACTAGCTTGTTAAAGGCGTTTATGTTATGATGACCATTGACGAACTCCGATAAACTTCGCGAACACAACAAACAAGGCTTTCATATGAAAGAAAAGTTGCCAACCAAACTAAGTTAGCTTTTTGTTTAAATTAATGGACTATTAGAGGGGATTACTTGAATTGTTTGAGTGAAGAGGTTATGAAGCAATTACAACTGAAACTAGTAGAATTATCTTTTTTAACAAAATTTTTGGAATCATTGAGAGGAGGACATCAAAACCCTTACAAATGAAGAACTAATCTTACTTTAGTTTTTACATTATGTCCACTTCTAGTGAAGTTAGCTATATATAGGAAAACAATAAACGAAAAAATGTTAAGTCCAAAAGTAATAAATTAATTCTCAGTCTTCTATGTCATCATTAATAGAAGAGGTTTGTCAAACAAATAAAAAATAAAAAACAATTGATGACTTCTAGATTTGAGGTGATCACCATGGTCATTTCAATATTTTTTAGTATGAGGCTTATGTTACTCATAGGATTGGTTTTATTTTTTTGAAATGGCAAAAATTGAGAGTGCACTAAATCGTCGCATTCTTGGTGTTGATCCTAAATCTAGTGGTGATTCAGTTAAAGTTTTTGATGTTACTAAATATGCTGCAAAGAGTGATGACAAGAAAAGACAGTACCTCGTTCAGCTTCAAACTATTTTACGTGAAAAATTAGTGTACCCTAGAAAAAATTTAAATCTTAAAATATTTAGTAATGAAAATTGGTATATTTGCATGCATTTATGCAAGCATGGGTTGCAGCGTTCAAAAACAATCCTAGTCCATCCAAAGTTCTCGTGTCAAAAGGGAAGTCACCGATTGTGTTTCAAGGACCCTGCAAAAGCAATATTCCGATAGTTGTTGAAGTCCAAGGAACTGTGATAGCTACAAGCGATCTAAGTGCATATTCTAACGATCAATGGATCTTATTTACAAGAATACAAAATGGTGTCAAACTCACTTGTGGAGGAACTTTTGATGGAAAAGGCGCAAATGTCTAGGCTTACAATGATTGCAAGATAGCAACATGTCAACGGTAAGCTTCACGATTTTTCAATATTCAATGATTAATTAATACTCTTTCAAACATGTATTTCTTTAATATTTCGAATTAATCTGCGCATATTTTGGCATTGTAGTCGATCAAGTTCATGCATGTCACCGGTGCCTTTGTTTCAAACATCAAATCTATAGACAGCAAATTTTTCCACTTTCATGTAACAGACTGCAAAATCTTTCAAGCCTACAACTTGAGTATAATTGCTCCGGTCGAGTCTTCAAAGACAGACGACCTTAGGTAAATTCTAATAGTTTCTGTCAGCAAGGTGTTGCCAATGCTAACATTACCAATATTTTCTGTGGTCCAGGACACAACCTTAGGTAAATTCTAATAGTTTTGTCCATATGCTACCTTCAATAAGCTCTTTTGTTTGGTTGGCTATTAATTTTCTTTGTTTTAAAACTAATAGTATTAGAAGTCTTGGAAAAAGAGAAAATGAGGCAGATGGTAATAGTATTTATTTGACAAATTGTACATTATCAAACACTGATAATGGAGTGAGAATCGAAACATTTGTTGATTCACCTCCAGGAAATGCAATTGCTATCCACTTCGAAGAAGACATTATCATGGACAATGTTAAAAATCCAATTATCATTGATCAATTATATGGTACAAAGAAGAACTGCAAAGGAGTTAAGACAAGCAGCAAAGTGAGACTTATGATTAATATTACATCTTCTATATAATAATCAATCATAGAATTTATTATGTACTCACTTTTGCTTTTACTGAAGCAGTCTCGAGTGAAGATTAGCAATGTGAAGTAGGGGTGCACATGGTTCGGTTCGGGTCAATTTTTTCATCAAACCGCCGATCGAACCGATGATTTCGGTTTTTCTTTTGTGAAATCTATAGTTGAACCGTCTTTTGGGTAAACTGTTCTGTTCGGTTAACCATATGATCAGTTCTTTTTGGTTCGGTTTAATCGGTTTTGTTATAAATTCACTAATATAATTTATTTAAATTTTTCATTTATTAAATATAACATACCATACTTGTTACAAAACGACATATAATTTATACCATACTTGTTACAAAACGATATATATGTATTGTATTTAATTAGTTTTGTTTGGACTTAATAAACAACCAAAAATATATATATATATATATATACACACACACATATATACACTGTAACATTCTGAATATTTTTTGTCAATAAAATGACGATAAATTAACATTAAATATTAATTATATAAGATATACGGAAGGTTGATATAAGGTTGATGTAAAATAAAAATGATATAAATTAGAAATAAATTAAAAAAAAAGGGGCAGACGTGGAGTACTCGCAGTGGACAGTGGAGTACGCGCGGTCGCTGCCACCACGCGTAGTTTGTGACCACCACGCGTACTCTGCAGAATTATTGAAAAAAAATAAGAAATGACACTATTTCGGATTTTGGGGAAAATGGGACCCAAAATACATGTTAAATATACATTTTCTTGGCAGAAAATGTGAAGTAAATACAGAGGGTGAGGGAGGAAAATTCTGGAGAATTTTTGGAGGAAAATTTCTTGGAGAAATTGCATACAAAGAGGAGGTAATTTATGGTTAA
>CANYCX010813091.1:0-10432 GCA_948193385.1 Breynia disticha f. nivosa
GGCTGCTAACTTTGATTCTTATTTTCCTTATTTCCAGCTCATTTTCTGCACTAACAACTGATAATAATATCCTGCTAAAATCATAGTTATTCATGGATCAAACTGTGTCAAAATATTGAGTTGTTAGCATGTATGAATATCCTTCGTAAAAATTTAATGAACACTGCACATATACATGTTGATCGACAAACCCACTTTTGGTCGATTAACTTAATTGATCGACAAACACACTTTTGGTCGATCTTGTTTGTCGATCAACTCAGTTGATCGATTAACACATTGTTGATCGATCAACTCAGTTGATCGATCAACTTCATTAAATTCACTGTTCACGTACAAAATATTACAAATAGTATTATTCATCAAATAGTGTATTACTATTCACATGCACAGTGTTATATATCTTACTATTCATGCATGCAACATGCAAAATGATCCACGTATATAATTCTGTTGTGAATAGTAAAATACTATTTATTAATTACTATTCATGTTATAATCAAGCACCATATATATATATAATCAAACACAGTATAATTGCATAGTATTTTTCATGAATGCATAATTTTTTTTATTCATCAAATAATTTCATATCTTACTATTCAAACAAAAATAATTCTTAACATATTTATCAATTTAGCACATTATCAAAACAAAAATAGTTCTTAACATATTTATCAATTTAGCACATTATCAAAATAATTCTTAACATATTTATCAATTTAGCACATTATCAAAACAAATAAATACTGCATTTTATTCAACACCAATGTCATCAAAGTTTTAACAAGTTAAAACATAGATTAACCACGACTATAGTCCTTACAATTCCTTCTAGTACGGGAGGATTTGTTATCTCTAGCGATGCATCTTATCAGGGTCTTGGATGTGTTTTAATGCAAAATAGAAAAGTCGCAGCATATGCCTCTAGACAACTTAGACCACATGAGATGAATTATCCAGTACATGACTTAGAGCTTGCAGCAGTTGTATTTGTTCTAAAGATCTGGAGACATTATCTTTATAGTAAGATGTTTCAAATTTTTACTAACCATAAGCATCTGAAATACTTAATGACCCAGAAAGAATAGAATATGAGACAAAGAAGGTGGTTGGAGTTGTTAAAAGATTATGATTGCACAATCGAATATCATCTCAGAAAAGTAAATGTGGTTGTTGATGCACTCAGTAGGAAATAAAGTGTTGTTATATCTAGCTTGCAATTAACACGTATGACTGATTTGATAGCTTTACGAAGTTTGAATGTGAAGTTAAAGTTAATGGAATTGGGAGTGTTGATAGCACAATTGATGGTTCGACCAATATTATTAAGAAAGATACAAGCAACACAAAAGCAAGATGAAGAGTGCCTTAGAATAATTGAACAAATTGATCAGGGGTTATAGACTTCATTTTAATTGGTTGATGAATTGTTGATGTTAGGCACCAGAGTATGTGTACCAAAGATTGATGGTATTAGACAAGAGATACTGGATGAAGCACATAATGCTCCTTATGTTATGCATCCAGGAATGACAAATTGAACAATACTCTGAAGCAACATTATTGGTGGCCAAACATGAGAGAGGACGTGGCTGAATTCGTATCTAGATGTTTAGTATGTCAACAAATAAAAGCTGAACATCACATGCCGACTAAAAACTTCAGCCATTATCTATACCAGTCTGAAAGTGGGAACGAATAACTATGGATTTTGTGATAGGTTTACCTCGAATACAATTAGGTAACAACACAACATGGGTGATTGTAGATAGATTGATTAAGTTTGAGCACTTTCTACCTATTAAAGTTGGAGTCTCTTTAGAATTGTTAGCTAAACTGTATTTGCGAGAGATAGTTCGGATGAATGGTGTTCCTATTTCTATAATGTTAGATAGAGATCTGAGGTTTACTTCTAGATTCTGGCAGGTACTACAGAGTGCTTTGTGTAACAAGTTACATTTTAGTACTGCCTTTCATCCACAAACAGATGGACAGAGTGAGAGAACTATACAGACTTTGGAGGAGATGTTGAGATCTTGAGTTTTGGACTTTCAGGGCTCTTGGGATAGGTACATACCCTTGATGGAATTTGCGTACAACAATCAATATCATAGTAGCATTGGTATGGCACCGTATGAAGCTCTATATGGATGAAAATGTAAAAGTCCAGTATACTGGGATAGAGAAGGGGCAAAAATAGTTGAAGGACCCAAAATCGTATGAGAAACGATGGAAAAGGTAAAGCAGATCAAAGGTAAGTTAATGGCTACTCAAGACAGACAGAAAAGTTATTATGATCTGCATAGAAGGGAAATGGAATACGAAATTGGGGATAAGGTATTTTTAAAAGTTTTTCCCTGGAAAGGGATAATGCGATTTAGAAATAAAGGAAAATTAAGTCCCATGTACATTGGACCTTATGAAGTGATAAAGCAGATTGGTCCATTATCTTACAGACTGGCTTTACTTGCAGAGTTAGCACAAATACATGATGTTTTTCATGTAAGTATGCTCAAAAGGTATAGATCTGATCCTACTCATGTCATACCCGAGTCATATGTACAGATAACAAAAAATCTAACCTATTCCAAAGAACTGCATGCAAATTATGGATCATAAAGTCAAACAGCTAAGAACCAAGGAGATTCCAATGGTTAAAGTTCTTTGAAAACATCACAATATGGAAGAAGCAACTTGGGAGACCGAGGATAGGATGAGAAGAGACTATCCTCAACTGTTTACAGGTAAAAGTTAAGTTACGTAATTACTTTGCATTATATTTGAACATATAGAAGTATATAAAAGTAATTAGAAAAAAGATAGAATATAAACGATAAAGAAATTCGAGGACATAATAAGAGGGTAGGAATTGTAACATTCCCTGTGACGCTCAAATTAAATTCCTAATTATTTTTAAGTTGAAAAACGTGTATATATATATATTAATATATGATGCTCACAATTTATATGCCGGTGAAATTTAGATTCAATATATCAAATAAAAATACATTGGCACTATGTTAAACGATTTATACAAAAACGTTTACAAGTCAAATCCATTTTTCCCAAATGTGCTTCGTTGACCTCGCTCGTGGAAATCCTCTTGAACCTGCACAACATTCAGCAACAACCAATGGTGAGTGTATAAAAATACTCAGTATGTGAATCCTCGCGTTGTTAAGCTGAGGTGCAGGGGAACCTTCGTCCAATACGGGCGTGATCGTGGAACACGAAGCCGTATTCACACCTAAATTCCCTAATGGCTCACCATTGCCATGTCACACAAATTTTTATAACTTCTCACTCATAACACATACCAAAACATGACGCTACAATTGTAAGTGTCAAAGTGCACTTACCTCGAATCCCGCAAAGCTTACTTTCCTAGCGACATTTCAATTCTGTTCCCAATCCCAATCCAAAAATATATTTCACGCATATCAAATTTAATTCTCATTCAAAATCAATAAACAATTTTTTTTACGCTAATACATTTTTAAGTTTCTTAGCCCTCCAATTTCATTTCCAAATCTCTGTTGGTTTCCTGTGTTTCATTTACCGCTTCACTTTTATATATTTACTTTTATATATATTTAGAAAAGACAAATTATAATTTTACCTTGCAATACATACATTTTTTACTCAACCATCTTGTATTTAGAACGATTTTTCACTTGACTCACTTAGATATTAAAATTCTCAATTTACCACTTAAAATTCTTACTTCACCAAATAGCCCCCCATTAAAATGAAACTGGCAATAACCCATTCTTAATTAAATCTCAAAAATCAACTCTTAACATTTTAGTTTCCTAATCATAAAGACAACGACATAAATTTCTCTAAAATTATTATCTTTCCACCCATAATTTTCCAATTCGGAACAATTTCAAGTCCTAAAACCTCCATTAATTTTCTGACAATTAAATCCCTTTTCAGTCAATTCCAATCAATTACCAATTCCTACCATAATCTACACTTAACTCATTCCAATCAAGACAACCCAATAGACAATTACACCATCGTTTTAACACCCACATATGCCATCGATCATCTCGACGCAGGCAGCCCATTCCAGACCTGAAATCCATCGTAAGCCTGCCAATTCCAACCAACCCAACTCAATCGCATAACTTCCAATCCAACACATACTAAAATTAGGGTTTTGTCATTAGAGACCCACCTTACTTACCCTTATCTTTCTATTTTAGCCAAATAAAGAGGGACGTGCGACTGTAGGAATTGCCGCTGGGCGTGGCATAACTCCGGCCGTGCGTGGGTAGCTATTGGAGCACGTTGTTGTGCGTGGTTGTGCGGAGGATTAGAGGAAAAGACGTGGAGGGGAAAAGTAGAGACCGTGCTTTGGTGGAGGAAAGAAGAACAGAGGGGCGTCGTCGATGAGGGTGGAGGAAGAAAGAGAGAGGGTGTGAACCCCATTTTTGTAATGTTCATTTTTCATTAAATTCCATTTTTTTGCACACATTTTTTTCTCTTTTGAAATAACAACTCAAAACAAATCGAGGAAATGTATATATATAAATATATAGAAAGAATGGCATACAAGCATCTCATTTAAACCAGCCCAAAATACAAATCAACTAAGTATGCGGAAGCTATGTTTTTCCGTTTAAAACAATGAAAGTGCCAAGCCTATACTGTCATGTGTATGGCTATACAAAATGCAAAAGTGTAGTGTAATCAAAACCACTAGGAGCCAACCTATCCGCCAAGTATCACACGCTCGAGCTCCGCCAAAAGAATTTCCCGCACCGGCTACTGTCGCTCTGCACACATATACACAGCAAAATAAAGGTGAGTATAAAGAATACTCAGTAAGCGCATCCTTATAGTTATTATGTTGTATGCGCAGGAGAACCTTCAGTCAAATACAGTTGTGCCCGCGTGACACAAAGCTGCATTCGTGCCTAACAATTCCCACAATATAATAATTAAGTGTTTAAGGCATGAAACTCAGATCATATTCTACCATTTAAGTGTTTAATCTGTTCAAGAAACCATCATATATCACTTGTATACTTTAGATATGGATTAGGATGTTATTTCAGGCCAAATTTAGGTTTTCTGGGCAAAATAACGTTTGTCTAAATCCATATTAACGTACATTATGCATTCTCTATTTTTCTGCTATGAATAACGTATGGCAAACACCAGTTAACATATATTTAAGTATGGTAACGTACGTTATTGTCCAACATAACGTACATTACCTTATCTGCCACTTCTAAGTCATCTTCTTCATTCATACACATACCACTAAATCATTAGGCATACCATCAACCCTTACGACACTCATATCATTTCCTTAAAAACATAAATCATCATAATTAACCATAACATACTCAATTTAGGATCAACCACAATCATACACATCAATATCATCCACCAATATCATTTCCATACTCACACTTATACACAAACCATCATCAAACTCTCAATCATTTACATATTCAACATTCCACATACACAACACCATTTGAAATCACAAATTAACTTATTCAATTCCACACTCGCATTTCCATACACAACCTACCTCATTCAATTCCCACAAACATACGTATTCATTCATGCCATTAACAATCCAAAGTCCTTGCATAAACATCAATAATAAGAAATGAATGAATGCACTTATGAGAATTCTAATGCAATCACACAATGCATTGCTCCGGAGCCTTAAACTTTGCAAGGGAGAGACTCCACTCGATCCCTGCTACTTTGGGCATAAACCCCTCAAATCAAGAGAGAGACTCCACTCGATCTGTTTGTGCGCATACAACCATTACGCCATTATACAAATATCACATACAGCCATTACGCCCTCATACAAATATCACATACGACCATTACACCCTCATACAAATATCTAATGCAAAAATTCTCATACATTGCCACATGATATGAAATGAATGAAATGCAAATCCATTTCCCAAACCTTTGGCCACCTAAATCTATAATGGGCATAAAGCATGAATCATGGTGTAAATCCAGCATCACTTCATATATCAAACATTCCACACATTACATTACACATTTCATGGAATTATAACACATTCCAATCAAGCCAAACAACACTCATACAATCAATTTGCAAACATCTCATCTCATTAGTAAGCAATCTTACACATAACATACACACATACATTCATCCAACATGATCTCATTCCAATTTACACCAAGGAATAAATATGTATACAGTAAACAATCATTCATAAGTAAAACACATCAAAGTAAGTGGCCAAAGCACTTACCTCGGGCTCTAAGACGCAATCAGTCGCCCAATTCCCGAGTTGCGTTCTGAATGTCGTTACCTACACACATATAATCATATTTCTTTTCATTCAACACACAACGTACCTTATTTAAACCTCCCGTACTGATTTTCCCCAAATTGCAAAAACTTCCCTAAGACCCTAATCTCTTAAATCTCATCAAATCGTATATTTTAGGGTTAAAGGCTTATAGAATCATGAACTACATTGAAAGCCTATCAAAGCCCTACCAAATGTACCTATTTTCCATCACATTTCAGATTGGGATTGAGGATTTACCTTGTTTCCCGTCACTTGAAAACCTAGAGGGAGGAGGACTCGATTTGAGGCTGAATGTGTTGTTAATTTGCTGGAAATCCAAGGTTTGTTGGTAGGTTTTATGTTTGGAAGGTTGAGAAATGATGGTTTGGAAGTTGGGAGAGTATTTTGCTTGTTGGGAGGGAGTTATGACCTGTTTTAAGTGTGGTTAGGACATTTAATGACATGTATAGAGTCCTGATAACGTATGTTTTTTGCCCAAATTAACGTACGTTAGCAAAATGCAGGGTTTAGGCTATCAACATTGAATAATGTACGCTATTCCATCAAACACAAATTAAAGTACGTTAATTAGCCAATTAACGTACGTTAATTGACTGTAGACTGCAGTACTTAGCGATTTCTGACCTCTTTTCATTCCAAATATACCCATGTGCCTCTATACACTTTACCCTAACTTAATCCTACCTTATTCCATATTAAACAAGCATTTTTTGGGGCGTTATAGATGGCGCACGATGGAGAGGAATAGGGATGGTGATGGTGGTGTCGGAGGAGAGACAAGAGAGCCACAGTAGGGAGGGCATGTGCGAGAGAGGGGCTGTCCGAGAGGAAAGGGAGAGACGGTTGGGGTTGGGGAAGGAAAAGAGGTTGGGGGCTGTTAAAGGAGAGTAAGGGGAAGAGTGGAAATTAGGGTTTCCCTTTTTCCCTATTTCCTTATGTGGTGGTCATTTAGGGTTAGAAGTAGCTTAGGTATTGTCTAAAATATCCTTTATGCACGTGTTCTTGTACCTTTTTGCCCAAATTAGTCTCTCTTTCAATTTTTGTAAATTTTTTTTGTACATACGAAAATCGTGTCTTTATTTAATTAATTTAATTTAATACCTTCTTAATTTAATTAATACTCATACGAAAAGAAAATTCTATTTCTTTCTATATTCCTCCATTTAAATTTAAATTTTAAACTTTTACAATTTTTGAGGCGTTACAGCTCTCCCCTCATTAAAGAAATTTCGTCACCAAAAATTAGCTAAGCTCATATTGTTTAGCCTCCATTACTCATGGTTACACCAGCATGAGTCCTGAGAAATTGAATGTATCCATTAGCTTCTCTCAAGTTTCTAATGCTCTACTATAGATGACCATTGTACACATTGTAGACTTCTCCTCTTCGTATCTTAATCCTACAAAAGATTTTCCAAATAATTCCATCACACTTAAATGTACCTCTCCTATTGTATTCATAGTCATCATTTCTCCAAGAATCTCTCAATTCAACTTTCATGATCATCTCTACTGTAGCGCTCAAATTTTTAAAATTTGATTTTCGAGTTAACAAGAATTTTGGCAATGTTTTTTTTAATTAAACAATGCCCACAAGACATACAGGTGTAGTTTTAAAATACAAAGCAATATGTAAGCTCTTTTTAAATCATTTACAATTTAAAAATTCCATTTCTTCCACAAATGCTTCGTTGACCTCGCACGTGGAAATCTTCCTAAACCTGCACACATTTAAAACAACAAAACAAAGGTGAGCATAAACAATACTCAGTAAGTGAATCCCTATGGTTGTTATGTTGAATGCGCAGGGGAACCTTGGACCAATACAGGGGTGTTTGCATAACACGAAGCCCACATTCGCCCCCAAAATTCCCTACATATAATCTTATAAGTGTTCAATCACATTAAGGAATCACCTTAAAACATTAGTTTATCTTAGGTATGCTAAGTTCATCTCATATATACACTTATCACTTTACCTTATACATGTCAATCAACTCATAAGGCAACCATATAAATCCAATATACACCCAAATCATCTCACTTAATCATTTAAAACATGTATTTAACACATTACACCATAAATCAATCATAATCATGTCATTCCACAACATTCACCAAACATCGTTCTATAGCATTTTACTTTCATAACACATATCAAATCCTCATTCCTTCACATGCTCAACATTTCTCACATCTCATATGAATATTAACAGATTTAAACCATTCCATTTCATTATTCACAGTTTACCTCATTCGATTTCCATAACCCACATACATCTGTCATGAACCATGCCATTAACATTCCAAATTCTCAACATCAATAACACAAACAACAAATGGATGTATTATGAAAATGCCAATGCAACCATACAATGAAATGCCCCAGATCCTTAGACTTTGCGGGAGAGAGACTCCACTCGATCTCCGCGCCTTTTCTTAAATTGGGCCAAACCCCTTGTTTTCGTATAAGGAGAGACTCCACTAATCCTTTTGCATATTTGGGCCAAACCCCTTGTTTTTCTTGAAAAGAGAGACTCCACTCGATCTTTACGTATATTTGGGCCAAACCCCTCTATTCATTTTTCATGCGAAATGCTCATAAATGCCACACAACATGAAATGAATGACAAGAATCATTCCCAAGGCCTTAGCCACACAAATCACAATGCAATCATTTCCTTAATTCACATATCCATTTTTCCCACAATTTGCATTATCATTCCATACACATAACAATTGCCACATACCAACAAAGTTCACGAATTTGGTTCTTAAGAACCATTTCGCAGCAACATAGCCGTGACACAAGTTGCAACATCATTAAACAAGCATACAAGCAAAATCACATTCATTAGTAAGCACCTTGCTCGTATAACATACAATTACATGCTTATCAAGCCTCATTTCATTTCCATTTCTCATTAAGAACATCATACGAATCAAGAACAACCATTAACAAGCAAGAACATAGCAAGTAAGTGGAATAAAACAATTACAAACATTTCACATCACCTTACCATTGTCAATTACATCACACATATCAAGTATACACCTAATCTAATTAGGACTCTCAGTTTTTAAAGAAGAGAAGAAGAGAGAGAATAACATTCCCTAACAAACACTCTTCTTCCTCCTCCTAAGCTCTTGGCTGAAACTCTCCATAAAAAAATCAAAAGATTTGATTTTTCATTATCTCTTATATGGAATAAGAGATTTAGGGGTTGATCATACCAGTTAATCATCTCAGTGTACTCATAATCATCATCTATTCATCCATCTGATGTGAAACTAAGGTGAATTCGTAAATAGTCTATACTAGTACACTTTTCTCACTTTTGTAGAGGAATCATGTGTGGGATTCTTTAAAGGTGTCACCAAGGTTGTCTTGGAGTATTTCAAGACAGTAGTTAACCTTTTTTCCCTATACACATACGACATTAAAGGAGAAAAGACAAGATAAGTCTTTTTGATTCATGTTTAAGTTTTTATGTTAACTAGTTATCACCTATAAGTGAATGTGTAGTCATTTCAATTTTTCGTGAGCTGTTTGGGTGTCTTACTCGTGTTTTTTGTGTATTTTCCGCTATCATGATTAGTTAAACACGTTATAAACCCTACAAAAGAGACAAAATTGGTAGACAAATGACTATACATCCAGGGGACATGTAACACCCTCCATTTTACGTTAATTTTAAAATTTAATCGAATATTTAAAAGAAAGTATGAATAAATTTTTCTTAAGAATATTTAATTAATAATTAGTGTGAAGTGTAGGACGGGGTGTGAGTTAAAAATCGGGTATTTTTAAGTCAATCGGGAGAGAGAAAAATTGAAAGGAAGGTCACGGTAGAGCTGAGGGTAAAACCGTCCTTTCTGAAACTTATATATAGATGTATCTTCCTATCTCTCTCTACACTCCACCAAACACACAAGTTTTGTTTCCTAAAACCCGAGCCAAATTCTGAAAACCCTAACCGAACCTGAACCTTGTTAAATTACAATGATCAGGAGCTGTAGGATACGATTGGAAGCTTGATTTGGTAAGTTTTTCTCGAACCAAAATCATAAATCACGTTTTTGTTGAGGTCCCGACTTTT
>CANYCX010813292.1:0-11873 GCA_948193385.1 Breynia disticha f. nivosa
CTGTTAAGGAGCTTGAAAACGCTGCAAAAAGGACTGCCTTGTAAAGTAACGGGAATTGGATTTTGAGTGGTGAGTTTGCAAAAACGTAATTCTTATTACATTTTAACACTTAGGTAAGTTTAATTGAAGTATATTGAAAGCTTTTTAAGTGGTAAATCAATTGGTTGTTACAATGTGTTTGTGATTGAAGCATGTGTAGGTGAATTGGCTAGTTTTGAAATAGAGGATTATGAATTAGGTGAAATGGGAGTGTTTGGAGGATGATTACCATCTAAATACACCTAAAAAAACTTGCCTAGATCAGTAAGGGTGGTTGGTGGAAAGAGAATTAAAGATAGTAATTATGAGTGAAGAGTGAGTCGAGAGGGTTAATTCAAGATGGAGAGAAAAGAGTAATAACACTAATGAAATAATGCATATTTTAAACAATTGTCATCAATTTCATTATAAATAAATGAATGAGAAATTGATGAGAATTTATAATGTTAATAATAGGAGATTTGAATTGCACCGGGGATGGCACGAAACCGAGCTGCTAGGTGCTTTTGGGCGAGGTAAGTAACATGAGCACATCTTTCCTATGCATGTATGTTTCTTGAATGTGAATGTTGTTTGGTTTGACAATGAATGTATCGAGTAATGAATTGTATTGTATGAATGACATCATGAGATAGTTGTGAGTGTGTAGTTATATCCCTATAATTTATTTGGTAAAGTGATGAATACTTGAAATTGTGATGTGATGTGGTATAATACACGTGGTGCATGCAAAAGATATACTCTTGTGCAAAGTGTGATTATGCTTAAGCATGTGACTCATGGAGATTAGAAATAAAGCTTGGGATGCTTAAAACTTCATGAGATGTTCGAATATATAATCATGTTTGATTTTGATTATGAATGATTGCTTGTATGAAATTGTGGCCCTCAAACATGTCCTATTTTGATGATGAGCTCTTATGAGTTGTGCTGTAAAATGTGGGAATGTAGTTGATGTTGTTGAGGTGTTATGAAATGTGTTTTAAATGTACCACTGATGTCCTTGTGAGAGCTTTTGAATGTGACTTGGATGAAGGCGTGAAATGTCTATAATTATATGATTGGTGTTATGGCTATAGGGATTGTATTTGATGGATTGATGTTATATGATTGTCTAGCATGATTTGGTTGATGTGCTTTTAGATTGGTACATCATGGCATGATTGTTGGTTATGCTTAGTTGATTATTGAGTTTGTTGAGATTGTGGGTGGCTAGACCCAGCATTTTGATTGTGAAGCATGGCATGATTGGATCATGAATGCATGATTTGGTTACATAGTTTATGTACATATCATTCATGCATTGGGCTCTTAGTGAGCAATTTAAATAAAATGAAAAGGGCTTTTAGTGAGCATAGTGAGGGAGTGGTTATGGCTCTTGGGAGCAAATTATGGTTCTTAGTGCGTCAGATTATAGTTAGTGTATAACAAATGCTACATCGGAGCACAGTGGCAAAATGCTTGTTACACAGAAGTGTGTACGAGAGTGCCATGCCAAAACAGGGCAAAATTAAGGCCAAAACAGGACGTAATATGGATCCAAATTTTATAACCAATACTCCCGGCCGACGAGGCCCATTTACAAACATCAATATCATGGCCAAAACATGGCGTAAATTAAAATCAAATTGGGATCTTGTGTGATCATATGGGATTGCATTAGTTAGCATGGATACCCATTCATTTCCATCGTATATGAATGCTCTTTTGGTAATTATGAAGTAAGTTGATGCCATGTTCTTGCTTAGTTGTGAATATATGAAATGTGTTTAGACTTGAGGTTATGAATGTTGGAAATCTCTTGCTTATGAGTATGTGGAGTTGGAATGTGCTATGCGAAATTATTGTGGGGATGGAATTGGTTAAGTTCAAAATGTGGTATGAAGTGTGGGGTTTATGACTTGGTTATATTGGTCTTTAATGGGGGAATTGCCAATTTATATGTTGTTGTTGATTGATGAATTTTGAATTGATAAAGGTTTGAATGTGCATAGAGATTTATGAGCAGGAATGCTAAGAATGGGCAGGTGACCAGCCACGTTCGTGACTATCCCCCAATCACATTCGTGACTGGTCTACTGAAATGGAATCCTTGGTTGCCAAGGGCAGTCATGAACGTGACTCACCACAGTCACGATCATGACTGGCCTTCTGACCAATGTGATGGCTGCCAACATTGAACCACGTTCGAGATTGTGTTCTGATCACATTCGTTGTCACACTTCGGATCTCAGATGGCTGAAAAATTGGGTCATATTGTGACTCCTATTTCAGTCACGTTCATGACACCAATGTGAGTCACGTTCATGACCATTGATTCACATTCGTGACTCCTCACTTGGGTGAGCCAAACTATAGCAGAATAGAAGTCACGTTCGTGACTCATTCCAGTCACGATTCCAGTCACGATTATGACTGCCTTTCTACCCACATTTTGTGAAAATTGCTGGGAGTCACAATCGTGATTGAGCCAATCATGAACGTGATTGCCCATCTATCATAAGTGGTTGAATGGTTTGTGTTTAAATGTGTTCATTTATGTTCAAGTGCCTTCCAAATGTCCTAACTTAGATGTATCCTCATGAATGTACCCATATTTTCTTCTTTTCTTTGGCCACTATCTCATTGACTCAATGATCATTAGATAAACGGAATGTAGATTCAAATGAAATCATATTTGCAAGGTTTACTTAAACCAAGTACCATAAGGGCATGCTAGTTTATGAATGAAATTGTTGAGATTGATGGATCCTATCTATGATTATGGTTTGAATGTATCTATGATGGTTTGTTAAATGAATTGTTAATGTAAAGGTATGTGGGAAGTTGTCCATTTAGGTAAGTGTTACTTATTGAGTTTCGCAACTCACTACGTTTTATGCCTGCCATATTGGCAGGGATCTGAGGGGGAATCCAACGAGAAGATGGTTGATTATTTTGCTTGCTTTGACTCGTATTCAAGGAATCAAAGAATCAAAGTGGGGTCGTGCACTAGGGTTGTTTGATCACATGTCATGCATTTGTTTGTATTGAACCCTGAACATTATAGTGCATACCATGATTTTGGTGGGTTATTTGAGGTTTCTTTTCTTTAATAACCTATGCATTTTGTAAACATGGTTGATTTTGGGGTATCCCCACTTGCAGCTCTATACAGTATTATGCAAAGCAATGAAATGTACATTCTATAATTTCAAATGCGAAAAAGGATCCTTAGTTTAATAATATTGTTATTTATGAATTGTACTTTTTTAAAAAAAATATGATGTCTAAGTTTGAGTACCACTTGACCGAAGTAAAGTATAAATGAAAAGAAGTGGTAGTCAAATTTGGGGGTCACAAAGCAGATTGGCGAGATGAGATCAAGTTTGCCTTAATCAATCCATCATTGGTCGAGAGGAAAACATTGGTGGCTTCAAACAATTATGTCCTGATCAGAATTGTTCGAAAAGGTGGGGATGGATTGCTCTTGCGATGTGTGAATGTAGATGAAGCTATGAGGATAATGGCAGAATCTTACCACCGGTTGTGTGGTCTGAATCAAACAGGTGAGAATATGTCTTAGTTAATCCAAAGACATGGTTTCTTCTGGCCTTCTGTGCGAAGAGATTGCATGGCTGTGACAAAGGGATGTAAGCAATGTCAAAGACATGGGGCTGTCATTCGCTTGCCAGCGATAGAGCTCCAGCCGATTGTGAAACCTTGGCCATTTAGAGGATGGGCGATGGATGCAATTGGTGAAATTAACCCTTCTAGAAAGGGGGATTTTTGTATATTATGGCTGTAAGTAATTATTTTACCAATTAGGTAGAGGCAGTGCCAATGAAGACTACAACTCAAAGTGGAGTTATAATTTTTATTAAAGAAAACATAATTTTTAGGTTTGGGTTTCTATAGTCTTTAATGGTGAAGACATAAAAGAGTTCGCGAATGAATTTTGATTTGACATAGTCAATTCAACTCCTTATTATGCTCAAGTGAACGGTCAAGATGAATCTATGAATAAAATAATTAAAAGAAATATTCAGAAGCTGATTCAAGGAACCCAAAAGATTGGCCTGAGTTATTACAACAAACATTGTGGGCCCACCGAGTTGGGTACAAAGATAATATACACGCGAGTTTGTATTATTTGGTATACGGTCATGATACAGTATTACCTTTTGAGATAGTTGCTAAGTTATTTCGTGTGACTAAGCAAAATAATTTAACAAGTTTAGACTATAATGACACTATGATGAGCGAGTTGGAACCGTTTGATGATACTCGTCTAAGAGCCTTAGACTTGTTAAAAGTACAGAAATAAAAAGTGGCAAGAGCATACAATCGACATGTGAAGGTTAGAAGTTTCCAAGTTGGGGACTTAGTATGGATGATCATTTTTCCTTTGGGAAAGAAAGATTACAAACTTGGAAAATGGTCCGCAAATTAGGAAGGGTCGTTTAGGGTTGTAAATGTTTTCTGAGGAAATGCGTACTTATTAAATTTGCTGAAGGGTGTCCCCCATAAGCGAGGGATAAATGAAAGATATTTAAAGAAATATGTCCCCTTAATTGGGAAGCGAACAAAGTAGTATTACAATGTAAATTTCCTGAGTTATGGAAGATGTTTGAGCAGTTCAATATTGATAAGTAATATTAAAGATTGTTAAGGGGAATCAACAAACTCAAAATTCTCATTCATTTTTTGTTTTTGACAAAATGGAAGGTACAAGAGTCATGCCCCGCCTGAGGATTTCTCGCACCACTTTAGTAAACCTTCTAAAGCATAGGTACATATAAATTTGGTATAGAAACTAATATTTCGAAGAGAATCCAACTGTTTAGCACGCTCTGCTGCTTCATCTTCAAGCGTGAGAGTTCGGCGCTCTTCTACCAAACGTTGTACCTCTAGCTCAGCCTCCGCGAGCTATTGCTTTAGAAGTGTGACCTTTTCCTCAGGCAGGGTAAGTCTTTGCTAGCATTCCTCTTTCTTTCCCTATGTTCGCACAGGAACACTATAAGTTTGAAGTTCTTCTGGAAATCCTGTGCAAAATTTTGACCCACAAGACAGATCCACTCGTTGCAGTAGTCGCTCAAGAGGTTCAATTGTTTAAGTATGTTGTGAGGAATCTCGGCCCGAAGCTTTAAGTCTAAAATTTGGTGCCAAGTGCTTCGATCCATAAAATAAGTCATGAAACGCTTAACGTGTGACCCCCGAAATATCACTCACGTATAACTTCCCTCCTGCAAGTGATACTTAAACCTAGAAATCAAGTTTTGATAAAAATAATAATAATAATAATAATAAAAGACGAACAATTAAAGATAAAAATTGAAGGACATAGAATAGCAACCTCATTTTCATAAACATTATACAAAGTTTACACAGCACGTTGTGTATTCAAAATAAATTTTACAACCAGCCTGGGTTATAAAAGAAATAAGAAACCAGAAATTCCCTATTTCTATAATAACCTGCCCAAAATACATTTCATGCTAAATGTATGCCAATATATTCATGTACAAAATAACAAAACCCTAATCCACTGCACACCTCGATCCGTCTTTGTATCAAACTTCAAAATCCGAGCAACCGTGCACCTTACGTCCAATATGTAGCTTTCAAATTCCTGTCGAGCGTTGCAGGCAATAATTGCATGAGTTATATACTTAGTAAGTAACATAACCACAATGGTCGACTTCTTTCAACATCAAATAATAAATACAAATATCATTTTACTTCAAATTAATAATGTTTTCATGGTATATAATAAGTTTATAAACTTAGAATTCATAAAATCCCATTTAATTCTATACCCAAGAACAACATTTACCACTTTTTAAGCAGTTCACAGGTAGGAACGCAGAGTTATCATCACTACGCGAGGTGGTCCATCAGTATGCGGACTCGCTCCCACACCGCGTATTGATGCTAACATTTTCACACCGGAAAGTAGGTATGTACGCGGGTTCAAAGCAAAGTACGCGTGGTCATTTAAAACTACGTTGTCTCAGGTCTCACCCCGCGTACTTTCGCCAAATTTTTCATCCGAAAAACAGGTACAAATGCGGTGTTAGGGTGAATACGCAGACTCGCCGCCACCCCGCGTTCTTAGGGGCCACACCGCTTAATTACCTGTTCATCCGGCAAAGTCCACACAATTCACACATCAATTTCAATCTTTACAACATATAAATACAACATCATCCAAGAAAATTTTCCTATCATTATTCATATTAAACCAAAAACCACTTTCCAATTAACCAATTCAATCCTCAATTATTTAATCATACTAAACATATATGCCAATAACAAAATTAACCAAAACAACCAAGTTCAAGGTTATACACTCATATATCCTTTTCACCTTTTCATATCAATATCCATGTAATCTTCTTAATAACAATAATATAATTATGAATGAATGACCTTAATGCATGACACATATTCTCACTCCTAACTCACACTTTCATTTAATTAACTCATTAGATGTTTGCAAACTGGTCTCGTCGGCCGGGAGTATCGGTTATAAATAATGGATCTATTTATAATATTGCACACAAAGTCCCCATGATTCGCACAGAAGGTGCTATCAATCTGCACACAAGTGCCCATGATTTGCATATAAAATGCTCATCAGTCTGCACACTCTTACACCTTTAAGTGCTTCGAGTTTCCACACGTTCACGAAGTAGCATGTTTTATATACTACCCGATTTTAATAGTTTGTTCACACAGAACCATAGCCACTCCCTCTTTTACAAATTACTCACAAAGAGTCCCTTTTCTTTATATGCTCACAAAGAGCCACTACACATAACTCACTCACTAAGAGTTTCCATATGCATGAATGTAAAGTGCCTCGTATGCAACTAAATCACGCATTTTCAATATAATCATACTATGCTTTACAATCTAAGCTTCGTATACTCAATCATTTTAACTCAATCACAAACTTGTCAAGCATAGTTAATATATACTTACATACATATGATCATTCATCAATTCACCTTCAACATCATTAGCTCCATAATCACATAAACATAATATCATCATCTCATTTACTATCAATCAACATACCAAAATAACAATACATCCTCACATTTTACATTAACAACCATATCAATCAATGATTCATAATACTTAATGACACCATACATACCAAATTCATCAATTCCACATTTTCAAAACATAGCATTTTCATATGCGATATAAACAAACATCAGAAGTCGTGCTCATGTTACTGACCTCTTAAAATCTCAGCTAATTCCCTGTCTGGGAACCTCCTTCTCCCGGTTTAGGTCCTCTTAAACACAATTAAGGTTCATGTCCATTACATATACAGATATACCATTTACTTAACGATAAATGTGCAATGCCATAACATTTATATGTAAGTATGTGTTATGTTATTCTATTTTTATTTCTCTCTCATTTAATAATTTCAAATACCCTTCACCTAACTTTCTCTTCCATTAATTACCAACCATTCCCAATTTTCTTATTAATCTCCCCAAGATATAATTCAACCATTCCAACCATCCAACACTTATCCCATACCTCGGTTCCTCCGACTTCCTTTACAAAATTCCTAAACCATTTTCCTTAATTACAAATTAATTATACCACATTAAATACCCAATCAAATTGGCCATATAAACAACCTCAACTAAGCCCGAATAAGTTAACCTTAACATCAAAACTTAAAACCAAATCTAGGGTTCTAATTTTAATTCAAGTCACTTTATACTTTCCAACTTAAAACACCATTTTCAAGTCCTTAAACCATAAACTAACCCTAAAATTTGATACCCATGGTTACTACACATCCATATCTTTCCAACAAGCCCTAATTCACTCAATTTAGAGCTAAAATGGATTAAAAATCACATCAGAAAATTGAACCATGCACAAAAACGAAATTGAAGATTTGGTTCAAGAAAAACTCACCAATTCAAGCTTTTAATTCGATCCGACAACTCCAGATCACCTAGATTTGGTGAGAACTAGGCTCGGTTAGTTTTTTTTGTATTCGCCCGGTTTATAGAAAGAAAAATGTGGAAGTGAAGGTGGATGTAGAGAGAGATAGGAAGATAGCATATATATATACTCAAAAATGACATTTTTACCCTCGGCTCAACACGTTGCCTTCCTTTCGATTTTTCTCTCTCCTAATCAACCTAACTTAACCCGATTTTAACTTCACATAATATTCTACACTCACCACCATTTATTTATTAAATATTTTTGCGAAAAATTTCCTCTCATATATTTATTAAATATTCAGTTAAAGTTTAAAAATTACAAAAAATGGAGGGTGTTAAAAGTAGGGAGACGGAAGTTAGGATTTATTATGAAGGAGAACGTTCAACTCAAACGAATACGAATTGAAATCAAAATGTGTTACAAAGTAATATTCACCGGAAAGATGATATAAAAGGAAAAAGAAAATGTCAAAGGAAAATGAAAAGGATAGAGAATACGTATATTTGAAATGAGATTATTTGATATGTTATTTTCGTATTTTACGAAATACGATTGACTAGAAAGTTAGTTCATATAAATATGATTGTTTGCAAAATATTATAAAATGGATTAAAGATTAATCGCTAAGCCCGCAACTCAGGCAACTGCGATGTTTGTTTCCGGTACAGGTATTAGTAGAGGTAGTCATACATACTAGCAGTGTCAGAGTTTTCTTTTGCTACGGGTTGGACAGCTGCTACCCGATCTACTTCTCTCTCTTCTGCTTATGCCATTAGGACATTTTGCATACATGTTTAATATGTTGTGATGTTGTTATATAGTTTGTATATTATATGCTGAGATTCATAGTAGATTACCCTGATATTATCTTCAGTTTGTTATGATAGTTATATGATGATATATGAGATCGATATCTCTTGATACCTGATGTTGAGGTGTATGATGATTGATATGAATATGTGCGTGTGAGTTATATATTTATGAAATTGATTTGCAGGAGGATTGCAATAGGTTATGGGATATCCATATTACAGCTGTTATATAGCAGTTCTGTGTAAAGTATGTACTTGCTGATTAAAGAATAAAGGGCGTATTAGCGTAACAAAAAGCTTAATCCATGGATATGTTAACTAATACGATCGATATTCTAAGAATATAACAGAACAATAGGAATTGGAATATCCAACCTATTGGTATGAAGTTACTTTACATAACTTAAAGTTAAATAAGAAGTAACGAGAATAGTATATATGTGAATGATAAGAAAAGTTTTAAATTATACGTAATTAACACGTTAGTTAGAATAGGATGTTTTAGTAACATCCCGAGAATTTTTCGTCATAAAATTATGATAAATAAATGTTTAAACATTAATATATAAAGGTTGATCAAAGGTTGATATAAGGTTGACACAAAATAAACGAAGAAGATTAGAGAAATGCTGGAAATAGGAAGTACTCGTAGTGGACAAAAAACTACGCGTGTTTGGCACGACCACGCATAGTCACCATTCCACCACACGTGGATCGCTATTTTCTGGAAAAAAAATGTTTAAAACGAACCAACGAGAACAGAAGAAACATTCATTTAAAAAATTTTCATTTCCAGAGCAAAGTACAGTAGGGGGAGCTGAGAAAACTTCAGAATTCAGCAAGGGAAAGTGATTTGGAGATTTGTTTCTTGCAATAATTATCCTAAATGTTAAGTAAAATTAGGTTTACTTAAGGTTGATTTAAGGCATATGGTTTGTTATTTGCTAATTTATATGAAGTTTTGGTTGCTGGAAATGATGGACATAAGTGTAAGAGATTTGGATTAATTGTATGTATGTGTTAGGAAGGAATTGAAGAAGGAAAGTTGATGGGAAAGGGTTAAAACCTAAGGTTTAGTTAAGGTTTGCAAATGGTTGATTGTTGGATTTTGGAAACCATATTAGTTATACGTTTGTATGGAAAATGATGTTGGAATGACTTGATTAGAACTTGAATGAATGTGTTAATGACTGGTAATGTATCGTAAATGGTTATTTTTGTATAGGAGGATCTGTACGACTGTTGGGAGGACTTTGATTCGGGGTTTAGCTTGTTTATTTTTACTTGATTTCAAGGTAAGTGTTCTTACGCTTACTAAACTGATTCATAAACTATGTTAATTGAACTTCTTTATAAGTAATGATAGTTATCCTATAATGAATTGCGGAGATTGCTAGATTTAGACAAATTAGATTGAAAATGAATTGAATGAATGGATTGATGAAAAGTCGATTTGGATGACTTATGATATTGGACATGATATGATTGTTAAATGTTGACATATAGTTGATATGATACCTATATGGTATTTGCTTATTATGCCATTTTGATATACTTTCTTTGTTCTTACTGTGTATTATGAACGATCGTAAAGAAAGTATGATAATATGAACCTGTGTGGTTATGATTTGCTCTGTGTGGGTTCTATTATGTACTGATATGAATGATATTCATATTGATTCCGTTCATACATTTGCATATCGCATAATTGTGTGACACGAGCCTGTGTGGCATTTATAATGATTATTCCTGTGTGGATAAGGACGTGCTGTGTGTTATCCCAGACTTAGGTGTGTGCAGTCTGAAACTTTTCCTGTGAGGTACAGAGGTACAATCTTTGGGGACTTAGCTGTGTGCGGTCCACAATGGTCCAGAACTCGAGGTCATCTTATGTGGATTTGATGTAGCATTATCATTTCATTGCATACATTTGCATCGATATAGTGTTATATGATCTGTGTGATTTGACGTATTATATCCTGTGTGAATGTTGATTTATAATATCTTGATATTGCTTTGTGCGATATGAATGTTTTGTGTGAATTTATGATTTTGATAGTATCCTGTGTGGATTGTGAAGCTGTGTGCTGTTTTCTATCTGTGTTAATTGTTTGACTGGCATATGGGGATGCCATAGGGAGAAGATAAATAGGCACGTCCTCGTGCTGATTTATGTTTTCCCATACACATCATTTAAGTTACTTAAGCTAAGAAATCTTAATGAGTATAATTTATAATCACCCCCGTTTATTATTTTAAATGATTGTGCAGATAATAGGTAGCTCCTATAGCTGGACAACAGAGGGTATCAGCGTTTTTCCAGAGTTTACATCAGAGGCCGAGCTCAAGAGTTCATTTTTTGATATTTTGCTTTGTACATATTGTACCTTTCTGTATATACACGCGACTTATAGGTTGAAATGTTTTCAAACTTATTTTACTTCTACTGGAATTTTTTTTTTAAATGTAACAGATTGGGCTGAGGTTTTATATTACAGTGTGTATATATCTTTTATCTATTCTCTCTCCTCTATTTTTAGATTTGATTTCATATAATTTCTTTAAAATATAATGTTTATCAGGGAAATCAGATTTTGAAAATGAGCTTCACATTTATTGGAATCAGAGTAGCGATTAAATTCTCTGTGGACTGTGCCAATGATTTTCAATTTCTGTGTGATTTGAAAATATAAAATGATTTTGAACTTCTGATTTTTGTAATAGATGAAGCTGATAGATGACGTATCACCTAATCACACTGTAGAGTCCAGAGATTCAGTTGAGGGACAAGGTTCAGCCCCAGTATCTCCAGAGCAACCTATGACACAGCCAGCAGCATAGATTGTTATGTCTATACCTCCGTATGATCATGCATCCATCTTTCATTCCCAGCAAGATTTGGAGTTTTGGAAAATTGGGAATTCATTTAAGAACTTAATATTTGGTAAGTTTTCTTGAGGATAATGTTAAATCTCGTTTTACATTTAAGCTTAAGTTAAAAATGCTATAATTCTTAAAATATAGCTCCAATTTGTGTAAAAATGGATTCATTTG